>VXBC01010681.1:58936-70465 GCA_013399945.1 Ploceus nigricollis
GAGACACAAAAGTTTAGCATGAGCAATGTAAGTAGACACTGGAGAGCTGAACCCTTACTCCAGGGGTAAAAAAAAATGCTGGTTTGTGTCTCAGCATTCAGTTTACCTTCCAAGTAGAAAAGTCAGAAAGTGATTGCTTGATCACAGCACCTTTACCAGCTGTTCTAGAGCTGGAAACACCTTTGGATATAGGGCTTTCTTCTTCAGTTTTATGTTCCAAACATTTCTGGAAAAAATTTGTCCTCTTTTCAGAAGAGTTAGCTCATCAAACAGGGTAATATGTCTGGCTTTTGAAGGTGGGAAGATGGTTTTCCCTTTTATTGCTTTGTGAAAAGCCATTTCTAAAATTCAGCTTTCCTAAGCAACTTTCTTGCTCATTTTCTTTAAAAGTAACAGGGGACTATCACCATGGCTGTCCATATGAAATGTATGACAACATGTTTAGGAGTAATGGTATCCTTGTGTTTGTGGTAGTCAAAGATAAAGATTTGTAGCAGAAGAAATCAACTTTATTACAATAACCTGTATCCTTCTTCTCCAGAACTCATGCACTCAAAGGCTCACTCTCCCTTTTCTTTTCTCAGTTTTCCTAATCAAAATATTTGTTCAGTTTTCTTTTCCAATGGACTTTAACCTTTCTGGTACTGTAACTTTGACCTCCAATGTTGCACAAAGGGATTCCATAAAGGGAAACCCAAAAGAGATCCACATTGTAAGCCCTGATCACCTGATTCTGATTTTATTAACCATTCATTAATCAATGAATTTGATGCATTACAAGTTCTTTGAAGAGTCTGAGAAAATGTGATTCCTCTCTTTCCATGGGTTTTTACTATACCTAAATTAGAAGTAATTTATGAATATCTAATTAAGATGGTATAACTCAGTGATGTTAGTGATGACCCTGACATTTATGTTTCATTTGATGTAAGCATGTGTCTGACAGTGAGCAAGTAAGTGGATGTCAATAGATAAGCAAATTAAAATTGCTGAACTCCATAGCTAATAGTATATTAAAAAAAATCCCCCAACCTAATGCTGTTCCACATTTTCTAATTTCACTCCTCCTTCCATTTGAAGAACCTTGCTAATCTGTCTGAACAACTTTAATAATAACTCAGCATGATGTCTTTTTCCATTCTCTCTCCATTTTTTTCTCTTTTTTTCTCTTGGGCTACCATGAGAACTTTAATGACCCAACAAGTTTGTCTTCTGTCCACCGAAAATACTGCAAATTTTATTTGGTGGAATCACAGCACTGAAGATACTCTAAGTGAAACACCAGGATAAACTGGTACTCCCCAAATATGTTACCTTCAAGTTGGCTTTCCCAAACATTCAGTCTTTTCCTAAAGAAAAGGTTTAGGACCACCAAGCCATTGCTCATCTTCAATGGGCACAGTTCAAAACTTTCCATATTTTCACCAACATCAGTGAGTTTTTAATGATGTGTGCATTTCTATTTCTTCCTAATCCCACTGTTTTATGCACTGAAGCATCTTAATCTATGTGTCAGATTTGGAGATATATTTAGCTGTCTAAGCTTCCATCAGTTCCAGTGGAAGACTTGGTAATAAAATAAAGGTTATGTGTGTGAAATCCATCGAAGAACCTCTACTTCCACCACCTTCCTGCCCCACTGAATTTAATTTTTTTTTTTTTGTTTTTTAGTATGTACAATATCTGAAGACTCCATGAGGTGAGATCTGCTAGTCTTTGGTTTCAGATGCTACTACCTCTTGCTGTCTGCCCCTCTGGATGTCTTCCCTCCTCCCAGACTTATGGGAACACTGGCAAAAGCTGGGTGTGATTAGACTTCAGCTGTACCACTGGAAGGCCAGCGTCTTCATTCAAATTAGAAGAAACTCTTCCAATCTGGAACATCTCAGGGAAGAGGATATTTTTCTTTTACTGAGTCTTTTATGGTGCTGTGGTTGCTTAGTAGGGGCAAGGTGAACTTCCAAGCAGGCACAGCCTAAACACTGAGCCAAATAAAATTTGTCAGCATCCTAAGATTTTCCTGAAGTTTTGCTTCCCAAGTTATCTTGAGGCAATGATGTCCACATAACAGTTGGTGTCCATTATAAACAGGATGTACATTTAAGCACGTATATATAGAGATATTTTCTTCAATATTATTTCCTGAATAGGGGTAGAAATCATAACAATACACTTGAGGACTTACTTTTATGTCTACAGGATTGAGTGTAAAGTATACTGTCTACTTCGTAAGAAAAAAAAAAATTATGGACATGAATGAATGAATAAAAAGAGTTTAAAAATAAGAGAACTATGATGTTTTTGTTTTGTTTGTCTATGTTTGTTTAGTTTGATTTGACTGTGATTTTTTTAATGGAATGAGTATAGTTCTATTCAATATTCACTTTAAACATTCATGTTGCATTGTTTCTTATTCCTAGTGTTTAAAAAATGGTTGCCATAAATTCCTATATTCCTGTCCCTTAAAATGTTTATGATTTAAAAATAAGCCAGTCAGCAGTGTTAAGACACAGACTTTTAATTTAGGTAAGAATTGCCTTTGTAGAATAGAAACAGGTTTGTTTTTTTTTTTTTTATCCTACAAAGAATTCAGGATTAGAGACAAGCATAGGTTAAAAATAATTTGTAAGCACAGCTACAGAAAGCCTGAGTGATTCATATAGTTTCAATTCTTCCTGTGAATTTGTCCTTTGCTTTCAATTGTTCTTATTTACATATAGCCTAGTTTCAGAGCAGAGACCTTTTAAACACATCGATAGGTCAATAAATCTATGCTTTTAATAGGGATGTACTTTTATCCATTCTTTATTTTGGAGCTTTTCATTATGCACTGTCCTGCATGACTATACACTGCTGAACATGAAATGTTTACGTTGAATTAATTTGTTCTTTCAACACATTTGATTATTAGAAAGTGCAAAAGAGATGTTTTCAAGGTTTATAACAGCATATGTTGACCTTTTTTTGAGTATAAAAGGCTGATTCAACTGCCATTATACCCTCTGCAGAGGGGATGTGGTGCAATGCCTGGGAACATATAAATTCTCACAGAGGAGCAGAGAAGTTAAATTTCAAGGACACAGGACCTAAGGACGCTCTTCTATTACAGATGTAGACTTTTCTTCTATTTTCTGATGCCTTCTTCTAGCTGCCTTTGCAAATCATGTGCAGAGCTGAGAACATTCAAGAATCTGACATCTAATAACATGAAGCTCTCCTTAAACACAGGGTAACCGTCTGAACTTTGAGACACTGCTCTCAGAAAGGAGTCTGAGGCATATTTCCTATAAGCATGGCCCACTTTGCACCTTGCCTTATTACCTGTGCACAGGGATCCCACAAATGTACCTGTACGTATGCCAAGCAAACAGGCTGCCTTATGCCCTGAGGGTCATCTTCCTTTCAACCAGGGATGATATTGAAGGTTTACCTCCTGGGAGTCGAGTGGGCTTACAGGGGTTGTGTGGTGTTAACAAGCTCAAAACCTCTCAGGCCACGACTCTCAGGTGTGTTAAGACATCATCTCCTACTGCAATTAAAAAAAATCAACCAAACATAAAAAAACCCAACAAAAAACCAAAAGCAAACAAAATCCCAACAAAAAACAAGCAAACAAACAAAAAACTCAAACACAACCAAACATTAAAAGGTTTGTCTTTAAATCTCACTGTGAGGAAATTAATTTCCAATGGTACCTTACAGATACTACAAATTACTCTTGTTCTTCTTATCTCCATCCCTATATGTAAGGGGAGTATCCTTTATGATTAAATTGTGAGCAATGGCAGAAAACTCTTCAAACTATAAAAGTAGTATCTAAATACTCCAATAGAAGAGCCAAAAGAGGGGGGAAGGGATGAATCTATAGCGTTGCCAGTATTTTGCCCCACAGCTGAAAGGATACAGGAAATACCAACAGCAAATAGAACACATAACTGATTATCCTTATTATCCTGTTCATTCTGCTCTTTGTTTATGTCCAAAGGCAGATTCACAGTGACTTTAATTTCCCTTCTGCCTCCCTCTGCTTGACACGGGCACGGCGCCTGCCTTGTCTAAATCAATGACCTAGCCACAGCCCCAGTGTCCATAATGTTAAAGATTGCAGCCACTTTGTACCCCTAATGACAGCAAGGGTGAAGGATACTGGAAGGAACTTTCCAGCTCTCATCTGCTGGGTCATATTTGCACCATGCAGCTGAGGAGAGTATTCATTTGAGAAGTTTCGGGTTTTTTAAAGGGAAGACATGGGAATAAGATCCCTAACTATTAAGAAACATAGCAAAGCAAAGCAGAACCCTGTGAATAGTGTCTCTAAAATGCCACCGTTTTTCTGAAAGCTTCCATAAGTCAAAAATTATAGTCTTCTTTAATACCTGGAACTGAAATAGGAAAAATTTCCTGCGGGATTGCAGCAAACAAACGAACAAAATCAGAGTCTGCACACTGAAGATGCACAAGCTCTAAAACTTCCCTAAATAGGGCTGAAAGGCAAGACCATAGACAATATCTCTATCTCCAGTTTGGGACAAAAATTTCTGGTTTGCCTTCTGCATTGCAGATCTTCTTAGTCAGGTTGGCTCCCTCTTTCTCTCTACATCCTATAGTTCTGGGACCCTTTGTACTAATAAAAGCTGGACAATTATAAGGTTACCTGTGTTATGTTGTAGCACAGTAGAACTTCAACAGGTCAAAGGAGATCTTCTGTCTTTGGTATTATCATTGTCCCATTTCTCTCACAGGTGTTATACTGTATATTCCAGGGTACTGTTCCTCAGTCAATCTATTCTCCTAGGTTTATTTTTATATCAGATCATCATCAAGTGGTCTTCATTGTACAAAGCACTATTCTCAAAAGTGGCCATTATAATTCAGCTTACAGTGATGAACACAATTACCTTTAGGTTCATTTAAAAAAAGATGAAGAAAAGAAGAAGAAAAAAATAAGAAATTCATCTGAACAAAGAAAGTCTTTGTAGGAAGGTCAATTGTGTAAAGGGACAGCTGTTTGAAAAGAAAGACACATTGCAGAAGCAGTAAAAATATACATGAAAAATTGATAACTCAGACTCTCATTTAAATGAAGGCAGATAAAATAATTTACTGAAAAGTTTTAAGTCTAATACAGTATCAGTAGCTGACACTGTTCTAAAGAAATGATCTGACGCTTTTGAAGGAGTAAAGCAAAACAAGGTCTCTTGCTTTTTCAGTGACTGTTTTTGAATATGAGTACAATTGTGATTTTAAAGAGGAATTACAGTAAGTAATAAATTGAGTATTTTTTATACTGTTTATTAGGCTGAATTTCTACATATGATGTAGAAATGTAGTACCTCCATTTCACAGATAACTGATAGACTCATGTGGGTTATCCACTCAAGGTTGCAAGGAAGGTATTTATACCAAATTGGTGCTCAGAGCACTGGATCATGTGATTTCTCATCTCCTTAGGGAGGTCAAACAGGATGGATTGAAGTTGAGCTGAAGGATCAGTTTTCATATTCAACCCTATGCAAATAAATAAATTAATTAAGAAAAATCTAGGTCAGCCAAACCAATTCAGTATAGTATCAGCCCAATGAGTGAATAAAAATGTGCTGTAATTGCTGGAAGAAAACTACAGTAATATTTCCCCACAGCTGAAACACCAGAGTTCTGAAAATCCTGAGATCCTGGTCCTCCAGGAATTTTTATTTCTCTCACAATTGTATAATAATCCATTCACCCCAAGACTTTTTGAATAACAGGGATCAATGAAATATCATTTTTTAAATAAGTACAATTTTACTAGAAAACTTTTAGCCTACTCTATCTATCCTGTTATTCTTATATCTGCATTTTCATTTCAAGCAGAAAAACACTGCATTCTGTTTTGTAGAAATCTCAAGCTAGAAGTAGGGGGTGTCTGTTCGTGTTGTTGTTTTTTATATCTCTCCTCATTTTTATTGGTAAACTATCAAGCAGGATGTTCCCCCCTCCTGTTTTTAAACAGCTTAAACTGATTGTATTTCAAAAAAATGCAGATGCCTATATCTTTTATAGGAGGAAAGTCATTAAATTTTGTAAATGTTAGAAAAAAAAGAAACTATGAACGATATTCTGGAAAGTGACGGCATCGTAAAATATGCACAATCTGGTCAAGTTCCAATTAAAAAAAAATGTGTTAGCATAAACAACCTTTAAAAATAGCAATGTAAAATTTACGAGCACAGAGTGGATTTGGAAGTTGCCACCACACCCAACCACATTTTCAATTCTCATCAACCTGGTTTCCAATTCTGCATACATTTTAGATTTGCTGACATTTCCATACAGAGAGAAACTTTCTGCAGCTGATGTGGAAATCATCAAGCCCTGCAGAGCATGGAAAGGGGACTCTTTGGATGTGGACAAACATTGTGTTGACAATTCCATCTTCATCTGGCAAATATTTCCTTTCACTTTTGTTACTTGCTGATGCTGCCTCTTCAAACTGCTTGGAAATTATATAGGATCGTAAATTAATTAAAATTGGAAAATGTCTCTAAAATCATCACGTCCAACCATTAACCCACCATTGCCAGGTCCACCACAAAACCATGTCCCTAAGTGCTGTATCTACCACTTTTTAAATACCTCCAAGGATGTTGACTTCTCCACTTCACTGGGCAGCTTGTTCCAATGCCTGATAATCCTTTCAGTGAAAAAATTTTTCCTAATATCCAATCTAAATCTCCTCTGGAGCAACTTGAGTTTTGCATTTACTGTTAGAGGATCTTTAATTATTCATGTTTAAATACCTAACAAAGGGAAGCTTGGGAAGGCATCTATTATACCCAAAGCTTCTGATCAACACATCTTCCTTCATCTGCTCCTCTCCTGTGAGCCCATTTTGAGGCAAAAAATAGCTACACCTTTAGGAGTTGGTGGATTTCTTCAGTCCTTTTAGGTGTCGTGAAAGTTCCCAATCACTTTAATTGAAATCCTCAAATTAATGTCAGTCACTATAATTAAATTTAACTACCTTTTAATTCTCAAAATATTTCTGTTCTTCTGTTGCATAGCCCTGAAGCTCCTTCGAGCATACAGATTTCTAACTTATAAACACTTGGGTTTTTCTGGCACCTGAAGTTGTAATTCTGGGTGTCTATGTACAGTCAAGTGTTAACAATATTTCAATTGCTCACCAGCATATTCCTTCATTACTCAGGTGCTCCAGAATGTCTTCCTATCCTAAGATGGGATACACCTAGAGCTATCAAAAACTTTGTCTAACTAAGACTAAGCCTTTACTTAAACGTATTTAATGTCATGTGGAGAGACTAAAGTTGTTCTGTGCCATTTATCCAGAGAAAGGGATTATAAGTTAGAAAACTATGACAATGTATCTCTCAACCACTGTACCACTCATCTGACAGGGCAAAACCCCTGAGCCCTGAACTAAAGAAATATTTGAATTTCACATGAAGCAGTCACTGAGAAAAAACTATTAGTGACTGAAATGTGGACTGGAATCCATGACCCTCCTTCCCAAATAAGTGTAATAAATATTAGGAATCTTTCCCCTTATATTTTGACTCTAATGAACTATTAGAGTTCATTAAAGTCAAAATGTAAGTTTTTAGACTTATATAAGTCTAAAAACTTATATTTTGACTTATATAAGTCTAAATATAAGTTATTAAACTTCATTAGAGTCAAAATATAAGTTTTACAGCTTCGTTAGCGTGTTTATGCTAGCAAAATTATAATTCTCCATAGTGCCAGTTCTGTTCATCTTGATCTTGAGAGATGAGTTCCAGTGCTCTTAACTATTTCTCTCCCAGTTTGTGTAAGTACAGCAACAGATGGACTGGCTTCAGCTCTCCCTAGTTACTGAAAGAAGATGTTCAAGCACTTTACAACACGTCTGTCAGTGTCTACGAGGCACTGACAGAAGAAAGGTTTTACTGATAGAGAAAAAGGTAGATAATCCCAGGTCTGATTACCAGGTGATCACAATCGACCTTTATTTCATCTAAAAATGGACATTGATGTCTCTCCAGAATATTTCACCTCCTCACTTCGAAGAAAACTAAGCCAAAATATGTTGTTTTTTTAATTCAATACATTATTATGAACAGTTTTGGCTAACCCATATTTTTATGTTCTGGCAAATCAGCTATTAATTAGAGAAATATGCGACTTTTTTTGCCAAATGAACTCAGTACCTGCCTCTACTTTGCTATTCATAGTGGGTGACAAAAACAAAGAAATAAACAAAGAAGTATTGGCTGCTGAAGAGAAACTGTTCTTCAAATGATGCACCTTTTCTACTACAGAGTTATGCTCCTTTTCACCCTGAGAATCCTGGGGGTTTTTTCCTGTTTCTATTCACCTCGTTACCTAATACACCATTTTATCTTTCTATCTACCATCTTCCCTGAAAGGCTTAAAAAGTCAGAGAACATTGCCAACCAAGAGATTTGTGTTTATAACTAAACAAACGAAGATTCCAAGGAGAGCCTGCTAGGAAACACTACAGCTCTCAGTGGTGCAATGTTTTGCTGCCTCTTCACGTGATGAGAGAAATCACATTTTGAAGAATACTTTCCACACAAGACATTTTTCTTCCTATCCTCTTCATTCGCAGCACCTGCTTCAGGAAATATATATTTTCCACATACTGCTCAAATGAACTAATCTATTTTCACTATGTGTCCTTTTTGGCAAAATATCTACGGTATTTTCTTTCATAAAGACAAATTCTGCTCTTTTGGTATTTTTCTCTCTTCCTCTTTTTATTAATAAAAAAATATGATCCTTTATTTCCTCCTTAGAGAGAAAGGGGAAAAAAAAAAAGAAAGAAAACAAAAGGCAAGAGAAAGAGCTAGGAAAAAGAAAATAAAAAGAAACAATACTGAAGCCTGAAGGAATCAAAAACTTAGGGCTAGAATCCCAACTATCAATGAGGCTTAACCTCATCAAAACTCTGTGAATATTTAGTTGCTAAGTGTTTCTGCAATGACATTTCTGCAGAGAGCAGTAAGAACGAAAAATTGCCATTTTTTTATTATCTGGACTGAAACTGCCAATACTGTGTCAGCTAGGAAAGATTAATTATTCCATTCAGCTTCTACAGAGGGTGCTTAAGTAGAGTTAAGTTCATGGGAGACCAAGTTTCCCAAATAAAACTAAGTTTCTCACCAATGCACAAGGTATTTTGCAACAAGACTTCTACTATAACTTCTCTATCAGCATGTGCACTTATCGATCACTCTTCCTGAGCAGTCTTTGGGGTTTTTTTGTTTTTTTGGGGTTTTTTTTGGTTTTTTGTGGGATTTTTTGGGGGTTTTTTTGTTTGTTTTGGTTTTGGTTTTTTTGGGGTTTTTTTGAGTTTTTTGTTTTATTTTGTTTTGTTTTTCGTTTTTTTTGGTTTTTGCTTTGTTTTTTTCTGGGGAAAAATATCCTTCCAGGCGATGAATCTGTTTGCAGCATCCGAGGCAGATTTCAGTCCATCTAAAAATGTATTTATTTTAAATTTAATCCCCCTCCTTTCCCCAAGTTCTATATGATTTTTGGTCTCCTTCCTATTGATCACTGGTATAAATGAAAGATGAATGCCTTAGTCATATTATAACACTTCTCTGATTTTCAGCACTTCCCTACACTTTGTGATTTTCATCAGAGTATCTAACAAAAAACTATGAAGGCCATTAGTAAAAAGATGTACCTGTGAGGATTCCTTTGTTTTCAGTTTTGGTGGTGTTTTTGTTTGTTTGGGTTTTTTTGTTTCTTTGTTTTAGTTTATTTTCTTGGGATTGTGGGTTTTGATTTGATTTTGGTTTTGGGGGGAGCTGGGGGAAGGGAGCCTTAGTTTTTATGAACATTTAGAAATCCCCAAAATGTGACACAGAGGACAAAAAACCTCTAAATGACCTATAAATTTCCAAAGTATTTTATTTTGTTTGTCATAGTAATCTGTGAATATTTGGTATTTATTTTCAAAGTATGATCCATGATATACTCTGCATCAATATGGAGAAAACACCATATGGAGAAAACACCAAAATTGAAATTCATAGTGACCTGAAAATATATACATAAAGGACAAAACAGCATAAGCTTTTCATCACTGAAGGAGAAACTGCATGCCATAATTACACTAAGAACATCATCTGACATTAAAATGTCATATGTATTAGTTTCAGACCCAGAGAGGGAACTTCTATTAAGTGCTAGACTCATGATTTTGTCTTTTAAGGTTTGAATTGATATATACTTGGGATTGTCATGCACATTTCTTTACTGTCCTCTCTACTGGTATCCAAATTTGATCTTGCCCACTTTTAAGAAGCAAAGCCTACTATTTTGTCCTATTAAATTAAATTTCTGCTACCTTTATCTTCATTTAAGTCCTTCTCTATGTTAATTTATTTTATTTGCCCTTGGATTAACAACAGAGAGAAGATACAGATTGAAAATGTTGCTTGATTTCCTTTCTAAATAAGTGTGTTCCCATAAGATATTTCTGTTAAAATAGAAGCAGGGCAGAGCAGAAATAGCCTATAAGGTGAAAAAGCCCAAAGGTGTAGCTATCCATAGGGAATGGTCAATTGTTGCAAGCATGGATGTGTAATTTTGTACATTTGAATAAACTTTCTTGCGGAAAAAACACTGGCAACAGTTAATGTCTGAGCTGGATCCTGCTTAATACACTGCAGACACCTTTTCAGACAGCATCTGTCTTCCCCTGCAGGATGCCAGTAAAGCAGGTAGACAGTCTCACTTCTGAAGTAAAAGCAGCCCTCGGTATTTTTGGCTAATGCTTTCAGTATGACAGATCTTCTGACACTGGAATTTACCCAGATAAAAGTGACACTGCAAATGCTATGACTTTGTCCAGGACTGAATTTAATACTGTTGCTCCTGACTGTTGGCCATTACCAATGCCTGAGTGCCTTCAAAGAAAAAAATCCAGAAATAGATATGACAAGGCTGCTAATGTTTCTCCTGTTTGGTAACCAAAATAGTACTATGCTTTTCAAAATCCTTGAGGGATTGTAGTATTTCTGGGTTGTGACTAGAAATGAGTTTCCATGTTTACAATATTTTTATAGATTGAGGTTGCTGTTTTTTCAGTCATAATGACAAAATTATCTATGTTAATGACTTGCTCCAAGTCTGTGAAAGCCACAGTGAGGATCAATGGATGTTGAGAGCCAGAGGTACACCATTCCACATCAGATACCTTCTAAAATTTCAGTTCCTCGACACGACACTCAAGAAACAATGAAGACGAAAAGATCATCCTCAATTTGTAAAGTTCACCAGTGGACAACTTTCCTCCTTTTCAGCACAGGTCTCAGTGAAAGGAAAACAAAATCCATGATGATACGGTCCTGTCACTTGGGTAGTTTTCTCCAGATAGCCCACACCCTTGAAGATCGTATCAGGAGTGGCTGCCCCCAAATCTCTTCCGAGATTTCTCTGGGTGGCGGTGCACACACGGATCCACAGCCCCCTGTGGCAGCAGCATGCTCCAGGGAGATGAGCTGACAAGGTCCCGCA
>VXBC01010682.1:0-16756 GCA_013399945.1 Ploceus nigricollis
TATATTTATATTTTTCATATATTTTATCAAATCAATTTTTTGACATTTCAGATGCAGAAATGTGATTTACTTAGTGTCATTGAATTTTTCCTGCATCTTGGTAATTTCCCATTATCTGGAAAATAATCTGAATTTGCAGCATAATTAATTCTGAGATATTTATATTGATCTTTACACCCATAATTCCAGCCCCATCCACAATAGCTATTTGCATACAATCCTTTCAATTCTCAAACCTTTTTCTTCAGGCTATTCACCAGAGTCAGAAATGTTTTATTATGTTGATATTTAGGAGCTGATTCTAAAAAGCAAACTGGGAGTAGCTCTCCAACTTTTCGTGGGGAAAAGGACATATGAAAGACAGAGGTGGCAACTGACACTCACAGGGTCTGAAACCTTGGAAAGTACAGTTTAGGTTCCTGGCAGCTAAAACAGTTCAATGCTTGTTATGCTGTAATCCCTGTGCAGACTTTTAAATCTGTATGATTTACTGTCCAGTATCTTTCTAACTAAACTTGTTAGAAGGTTAAATTTAGGATTTGAATTTGGGCCCATTCACTACAAAATCTTGCAAAGCCTGAAGGATTGGGGTGGTGACTGCTTTCAGCAAAGGTTATTTGTTAATATTACGTCAAATTTCCCTCAGCTGCGGGCAGGAAAGGCAAGGGTTTGGGTTAGGAATTCTGCAAGCAAGGCCAATGTCACTGTTACTTTATTGTGTGTGTGTCAGTGAACCAGGGCTGGGACAAGGACTTGTCCCTTACAGAGCTGCCACCGGAGCTGTTGCCCTTTGGAGCCATTCTAAAGGTCTGATTCTAGAACATTTTGAGGCTATATCCAGTGTTCAATTTGTAGCTGGGTCTCACTTAGGTGCAAGCAGCCAGGGGAGGCTTCTGGCCTGTCCAGCCCAATGCCCCTGCTCAGCCACGCTGCAGCTGCTGCTGGCACAGACTGGGACTGGTGCAGCTGTTCCAGGGGACTGGAGATCACTGAGGACTGGTGGTGGTGGTGGCACAAGGTGTGAACCTGTGGACAGATACCTGTGGTATCTGTGGTGTCCAAACACAACACCACACTAAATCTGACCTTCTGTCATGCAGCAATTTCTTGGGGTTTGCTGGGTTTCCTTATGTGGTCAGTAAGGCGAACATAACGAAAGGTCAAGGCAGGGGCATTAAAAATCCTGATGGCACTGACTGACAGGTGGGGAGGAGCTGCCATCCTACCTGGAGTAGCATCCCACCTCTGCAGGCACTGCCACACTCCCATGGAGATGTGAGCCAAAGCTGGGAACAGTTTCGAGCCCGACACCAGGCTCACGCTGCCATCTGTGGCCAGCGCCACGCCTGGCCCGGTACTGCACGGATTGCTCGGGAAGGTCTGTGCCACACAGACGCGCCTGGAGCAGGGCATCTCACCCCCAGAACGGCTGGAGCAGGACATCTCGCCCCCAGGAGAGCTGGAGCAGGGCATCTTGCCCCCAGGAGAGCTCATCTGCTGCTTGTTAACTGGTGAAATAACTCAAACAGGACAAACTGTCTCATAGCAACTTGGTTTGGTGCCACAGGATCAACGCTCCAGGCTGACAATGAACACATTACTGTGGGAGTGAGACCTGGAAAGATAAGCTGGATTTTTCACTGACAGGCACCTCGCTTTCCATAAAAGCTACGAAAGTTACACCAAACTCTCCCAAAGCAGAAATCTTCTGCTCATTCCCTTTAAAGGTGTGGAGTTTCTCTCCAGAGCAGGGAGCCTGCTTTGCGGTTACTCTTCTGGACAGCGAGTGAAAGGACTCTGGGTACGCCATTGTAATTTGGTGCTAAGTTCCATTGGACTCCTAATCAATACTCTTTTCTTTTGCTAGCTTTAAAGTAGGTACCTTGATATCATGCACTTTTATGTAATCTGCTAGTAGTTCTTCCTTGTTTATACTGTGTAGTAAAGAACTTTTGTCTGTTATCTCCTGCCTTTTCAATAAATAACTGATTTTATAAATTGACCTGATTTGCCATCCTTAGAACTTGCGGGCCAGAGTGCTTTCTTAAATTTAAGCTGTTGCCAAAAATCTGAGGCTAAGGCAGGGCTTGCCTGAAGCTCCCACTTGTTTCATTTTTGGCGTAGTTGAAGACAGGATGGCAATTTAGAGAAACAGACAAAAGGCTTAGCAGATTACCTGCAAAGGCACAGTTTTCATATTGAAACTGATGATCCTTGACCAGTATATAACTGGTAGGAGTGGGAAAAAATGTAGGAGAAAATAGATGAAAAATGGGGATTGCTGAAAGATAAAAAAGGAGATAATATTATTTGTAATGCGCTGGCACTATGTTTAAAATCTGCATGGCAATGGAGGGAACAGATGATAAAACAGTAATTTGAGAAATGAAATAAAGGAAAGAAATTTAATTGGTATTGTAAAATTGTCTCTTCGATACCAAAATGACAAACTGAAACAGCAGTTAAAAGAATCCAAGGGAAAGACAAAAACCTGGGAAGAAAATTTAAAATTGACATTACTAAAGAAAACCAGACATGATCATATCCCAGGAGCCAGATTTTGGAATGTTTTATGGAATTGTCTGAGTAGCTCTTACTTCTTATATTTACATAGTCTGTTCATGGCAGGTCCAGCCTGTGCTTCAACTTCGTGCCACTCTGAGCCCTCAGTCTGCAGGGAAATGAAAGTTTTGGGAAGGTCTTACAGATCTATTTAGTGCTGTAAGGGTTAGGATGATTTTCTGGGAGCAGGCTGTCTGTCTAGACCTATTTCTTTCCCTCTCCCTGTCAGACTTACCTTGGCAAGGCTGAGGTAAGACCAGGATCTGTAAAATAGGACTGTCTGTGTCCTCCTGGGGCTGGAGCCATTTGCTGTCAATTCTTATGGAGTGTGAGGTGCTAAAGACTGAAAACCCCTTCCCCTGAATCCCAGAACACTGCGCCCATAAGAAGCTCCTCTCTTTGTGGTACCTTAGGGATACTCCTCAAGGCATTAGGCAGAGGAACCTGTTATGGGTCAGCATGGGAACAGTCAGGACTCACTGAGCACAGCTGGAGGTGTTGGGACGAGGTCACCCCTTGGGCTACAGTCACAGGTTAGGTCAGCGTGATTCCTTGTGAACGTTCCCATGTGACCATACACAGAATTCCACCACGGACAAAGGGCTGTAAAATCTTGGTGGCCACAGTTTGGAACTTGGTGAAATTGAAGTAAAGTTGAAGGGTTTATCCACTAAGAGAAGTAGTGATTTATAAATTAAAGCAGAGTGGTATTCCACACTAGCGATTTGGGATTGGTGCTAGCTAACCTGTGCCAGACCTCCACTTGGAGACCTACCCAGTGAGGCCACCCCTTTGTGTGGAGGAGAAAACCCCAAAGATTCAGGGTCCAGACTGCTAAACTGCAAGTGAACATCTGTGTCTGTGGTGCCTACCACGAAAATAAGTATTAGCCAGTCTCTAAGTGCTTGTCTGTATTCTAGGTAAGCAGTCATCTATGGAAATGCCTCTGCTTTAAGTAACCTAGGGATATATGCAGCCAGTATATAACCACGTGCATTTCTGTTCTCAGCCAAATCAGGCTAGAGACTTTTTATTACTTTCCCTCCTGGGAACTTTCTTTGCTCAGGATTTTCCTGGGAGCCATCTGTACCATGTCTGTATTATGTAATTAAGATGCATTTGCTGCTCATCCATACAGATGGGCTGCAAGCACAGGGAAAAAAATCTCACTTTAGAACAGTGCTTAAAATGAAATTTCCTTCTGTTATTATCACACATTTGTTAGTACATAAAATATATTTAATACAAACCAAACCATCAAGCAGTAAGTAGATTGATAAAGTTCAGTACAGCATCACTTGTCACCTAGCTGCAGCAGACACCTGGCTGCACACGTGAATGGAACATGTTTCTGGAGACCAGTTAGTGCTGCAGATACTAATGCTGCCAGAGCTCAAAATCTAAGCTCTCAACAGATAGATCTGAAGAATCTGGAGGAAAAGAAACTGTTATCTGATTCCCTCAGCTTCAAGAAACCATGGTGGCAGATGGCAAACTGTGCAGTCAGTTGGCTCCGAGATCTTTAACTCACAGGGCCAACAGTTACTGCAGAAAGAGAAATAAAAATCTATCAGAAGAAGCAGTTCACAAATAAAAGCCTTCACACATGGTTTAATGCAAGTTTCTTTATGCTGTTCCTTCCAAATGTTCTGTTTGTGAAGGTCTCATTCATTCAGGTTGCTTTTTCTCTGGCATTTCATCCGCATGTCGTGCATGAAGTTTCTGAAGGCTGGTTCTTCATGACTCTCCTCAGTCACTGGGGGAAGAAACGACAGTTCAGCACTATTCTACCTCTGTTACTGACAAAAGCTAGAGTCAGGATAGTCAGAACAACATAAAACATCCATTGGATCTTCAACTACATTACAGGGCAAAGGAAAGAAGTGATCCAAAATACCAATGGAACAGGAAAAGGATGAAAATTAAGTCTGTGAGCTATGGAAGAAAAAAATCACCCTCTAAGAACTTAGAAGATTGCTCCAAGACCATAGTCACAGCAAAAGCCACAGCCAGGGGCAGAAACTGTAAGGTCAAAGAGATGATAAAACAGCTGGGCATCAATCAGGTTCAGAGGTCACTGCGTGCCTCAAGCCTAACGAGTTCTCTGTTTTATGTGTGTTATACACCTATTAATTACTTACATAGAAAACTTACAATTGAACTCTCACAGAGGTTGGAGAGTGATAGCACTGACCAAACATTGCAGCTGGGCTTCTGCTATGGATTCTGACACATGTATTTAGGTGACTGAGTGTTTGCTTGTTTTCTAGGCTCTCTTTACAGTCCACCCAGGTAATGAACTACAGAGGGCATTTCCTGACTAGATGGGCAGTTTCAGGCTTCATTCCCTTACCGTCATGGTCAATGTCGTCAGTATCACTCTCTCTCTCTTCTTCCTCTTCATTGAGAGTTCCTCGTGTAAGGATTAGCTCAGAGGGACCCATTGCAGAAGCATCATCAGGTCCTTGAAGGGAAAAGAAATAGTTGCTTGCTAAAGGTAAGGTATTGTTAGCACTGACAACTTTTATCTGCACATAAACACAACAATTAACACCTGCTCTGAAAGGACAGAAGTGGATCCCAAAGACACAGGACAGACTTCATCAGCACATACCTCTAAGGAACAGTGCAGCCAACAGCACAGCTCTCCCATATTCTATCTGTTTCACCTTTTCTAAAGTACCTCATTATTTTTACTATGTCTGCTGCTTTAGCTGCACAGCAGGGTTTCCTGCACGCCTGTGACTGACAGAGGAAGAGCTAAGTGTGGCCAATCCCACAGGAACTAAAGCCCCACTCCTCTAACAGGGAGCTGCTTTCACACTTTTGCTGTGGGAACAGAGAAGCACTTGTCAACACAAACTCTCCAGAAAACTTCTGCAGTGAACTTGATCTTCCTGGTGAGGTACCTGCCAGTGTGCTGCCCTGCACACACACACTGCCCATGTCTTTCCACAAGTGTTCCAGCTGCTCTCTCTTTTGTTTCTCTTGAGCTTCCTCCTGTAGATAAAGAGTTACATGTGGATTCTGAGAATATTTAAAATATCAGTAGAAAAGTAACCTCACCCAAACCCAGCAGTCTGTCCCCAAGCTAGAGTGCAAGTCACTCAGCAGATCTCACATTACAACTGAGGTTACACAGAACTTTTAGCCAAACACAAACAGCAACCTCCAGTATGGCAGATTTCTAGAATATTTTCAGAAGCATCAGGAAGCCAAACTCAGTGCAGCTGTGCCTGCAGAGAATTGTCTTTTGGACAGCCAGGACTCAAGGTGAGCAGAGCTACTGATTTTGGCACTGCAAATGAGTCTCTGTTACTGTTTAAGTCAAACCAGTACACTTCACTGGTACAGGAAGATACAAGGATAGCCTCGACAAATCACTCGAGAATTTATTTTCAAGAACTCTCTATCCTTCTGAATGGAAGATACAAAACTATTTCCCAACCATTTTCTCACAATTAGCTTAAATACTAGCACTAAAGCAGCAAACAATATGTGTTTTATAAAACATCTTTATTCTTGTAAAGATATGCTCCACTACATCTAGGAAAAAAAAGCAGATAGCAGACTTCTTCAGGAGAGGAGTTTTCCCACACTGAGTATGACTAGTAAATGAAATGTTAGACCCTCTCAACATAAAGGCAATTGTGTGCATAAAAAGGACTCAAGATACACTATCCAGCTGTACAACAGCCAAAAACACTTACTAGTGTTTTTCGCAGGCGTTCATATTCTGGACGATACTCTCTGAAAATATAAGAGTGCATTCAGTCTGAATCAACACATGATTTATATTAAGTAAAGATCATCTCAGAGGCTTCCTTCTACCCCATAATAAGTTTTCTCGAGGCTTTCATGTTTGAGAGACATTTCAGAAGGACTAACTGTACTTTTTACCCAGACTTGGATTCTGAAACCAATGGATGCAAAATAAATGAACATACTTCATTGAAACAGCAAGTGTTCAAACCTTGACTGTTGTAGAGAATTAGAGAAAAATTATTCCTTCACCTATTTAATGGCACAGACAGCTTTTGCTTTTTCACTGAACAGCGAACACAAAAATTGACCTCTGAATAGTTCCTTTACACTGCCACTTTTTATGCTGATGCTTGAAGTTTATTAGAAACCCTAAACTACCTTGGCTCCTTCAAATCAAAGGAGTTTCAAATCAGTACTTTCAGGAAGTGTTCACTGGGCTGACTATCGCCTTACCTCTCGTATTCATCTACAGCTTTAGAAAGCTGGATAAAAAACTCATCCAGTCCTGTGCCGAGCACCGCAGAAACACCAACCACCTGCAAAAGAAACCACACACTACAACTGCAGAGTAACTGAACCAGTCTCTAACAAAAAACCAAAAAAAACTAACAAATAATTACTAGTCTAAACCTAATGATAGCACAGTGGCACAAGAAGGTGCAGTACCACTTCTGCTTCTATCCATCCTGCTTTCAAATTCTTTGTCCACTTGCTGTTCATGTTTGTTACCTCTGTCTTTTGGGTGTTGCTGGTTTTCTGTTTGGTGAGTTGTTGCAGTATTTTCAGGGGGGTTATTTGGGGAAGGGGGTTTGGTTTTTTTAACAAGTTGGGCATTTCAAGAGAAAGTCAGGTCTTTCTGTCACTTACATGTTTACTGTTAATAATCCAGTCTGCACCTAGGGTTATAAGTAGTTAGTATGTATCAGTGTACTAGAATTAGACAGCAAAATAGACAACAACTGACCTTCTGGCTCTGAAATTACATCTAATACTTTGTATTTAGCCACATCACACTTGGCCACGCAGTTCAACCCCAGAACAGCAGAGGTGGACAATTCAATCAGTTACTGCAGCAATACATTCAACATGCACATTTCCTTCCTAACTTGGACTTCTCTATTATTACACCTTTGGCCATTTGCTCTGTCTGTGTTAAATCAATTACCTAAAAATACATTTCATTAGCACTATTACTAGCCAGAATCGATCATCTTCTAACAAAAATTCTTCCTCTTTTTTGAAAGCAACACAGTCTCAACTACTCACTAACAAACGAAAGACTTTTTGCAATACAGCCTTGCACTTGGTCATTAATACAGCAAACATGAGACAGCTCTCCAAAGGATTTGAAGTACTACTATATGCTGACATATGTTAATATTTATACTATCCCTGCATTGAAGTACAAGCTGCAGTCTATGCTACAATCATCACACGACCTGCTCTCCAGTCCAGCATTCTGACATGCAGAGATGTATGACCTAATTAACAAATAAGGAACAGGAAGTATTTTAGTTCTCTATATGGTACCACTACAATCCCTTCTGAAATTCTGTATATTGTTCCACATAGAACACGTACATTACATCTGGCTACATTATCATCTATCTGAATGGAATCACTTATTTTCATTGTCTTTCTTTTAATACCCATAAAGCCAAGAAAGTTTGCTTTTTCTTTAGTAAAAGCTAATGACAAACACAATTAGCTGAAACCTTTTGCACGGACTATGGGAACAGTAACAGCCTCTAATGCACAGGGTTTCCTGAGGAACTGGATTACTTTGTCTTCTCAAAACCTGGTTAAGTGAGGAAAAAAACCAAACTTCTTCTTGCTCGAGCAAATATGGGGGGGCGGGGGGGAGAGAGTGTTTGTTTGGGTTTGAGATTCTTTCCATTCTTCCTGTGTACTAAATTGCACAACTGTACCAGACACTTTCTGAACAAGGAAAATTACCTCAGACAGGAAATGCTGAAACAAAGAATGCTGCCTCTCACCAGCCTATCTTCGCTTTCTTCTCATGATTAATCACAGTATTGAATTATTCAGGGCTGCCACTCAGCGTGATAAGTTACCGAAGTCACAGTGTTCAAATTAGCAAATCCTCAACATGGCTCATCAACAGACTACAGTTCAAAAGGGCAGTGCAAAGACCATTTACAGAAGGACAGAATGGTTAGGATTGGGTGATACCTCTGGAGATCATCTAGTCCAACTTCTCTGCCCAAAAAACAGAATTAACTAGAACAGGTTGCTCACGACTTGGTCTGTCTCCAAGGGTGGAGACTTCACAATTTCTCTGGACCATCTGTTCTAGTGCTCAATCAGTAAAAATGAAGTAATTTTTTTCCTCTTCTGCTTAAACATAGGTTCCTGAATTTCACTTTGTGTCTATTGCCTCTTTTCCTTTCCCTGAGCACCAGTGAACAGTCCACCTTTTGCCTGCCTTACACTCTACTACCACCCTACATCAAAAACACTCTTCTTGAGTTTTCACTTCTCCAGGCTTTCATGAGAGGTAATAAACAAAAACAAGATTCTTACCTTCAGTGAACTGTAAAATTCATCCAACACTAAACTCATGGAACGAGTCAGGTTACTGACATAGGAGGTCTCTTGATTCAGGGCATCCTGAAAAGTCTCAAAGTCCTGCATCCATTCCACTGCGAAACTGTGGTCAATTATGTCAGTCTGGAAGGAGAAGGGAAAATATTAAGCAGTAATAATCTTAGCCATAGGCTGTTAAGTGGACAAATAAAAAAAAAAATCCATGTTAAGCTTATTTTCAAAATGTTAGTCTTTTCAAAATACTCAGCCCTGGTCTGAGGTTTTGCAAGTTCTGTTTTTATCAAATCAACTACACAAATACCTGGAAAGAAGACAAACAACTGCTCAGGTTTAAGAAGGCAATGACTGTTTAAGGGAACAATCACAGGTCTGAAGCCTTCTACGACTTACTGCAAAGGAGCAGTGCAAACATTGCACATTGTACAATAAAGTTTACAGTGTAAATAGCAGATCACATGATTGAGGCTAGGCAAGAGCAGCCCCCACTGAAATCTCAAGCTTTCCTGATTGCCTGGGAGCTGGGGGAGCTTTCACGCTGGGCAGCAGCCCAAGGACGGGGTCTCTGCAAAGGTCAGCTGTGCTCCGACCTAAGGAGATTACAACCCAAACTCAGCGCACGACAATGGACACAAACAGTGAGATGGTTCCACAATTTTACATGGATTCATATGCAAACAGTCTATTCAAAAGTTCCATCAACATCTTACCACAGGCATATCCACTCTCAGCACAATATAAGGTGCCTAAAACTCTGATATGTTTCATTTCCCTGCACCAATGGGAAGGAGAAAGATGAAGTATTGCCTAGCACTACTCACAAAATTTGGGACAGAACTGAATACACCAAGGGCCAAAGCCTGAGTATTTCAAACCCTATAAATAAAATAAAATCACCTCTACAAATTGCTTTTTTTCCCCTCAGCAAATCTTAAAATTCTAAAATCTGTTTGTCATTGCACATCTATAAGTTGCCCAGGATTCTCCCATTCTTATCAAGAGTCAATATTAAAAAATTAAATTTAATTATGTTTTGTTAACAATTCTTAAAACGCTGTTGCCTTTACTCTTTAGCAAAGGCAAACATTAAATTGAGGTTTGAAGTTATGAATCCTAAGCATCAGGCCTACCTTTCCTAACGATCAAGTCCCATTTTTAGTCTTTCAAAAGGTGTATTTTCTTAAGAGAGAATGATTTACCGATCTCATGCCTTTTTCTATTGAAAAAACCCCAAAAACTTAGTAGCTTATTCTAAAATTACTGTCTAGAGTTAGAGAGAAAACAGCATATAAAACCCTGCTCAGTAAGCAAGCAGGTCTCAAAACAGGGTTTGGGTCACTGGGCAAGGTGGAGCTGGGGCACCGCAGACACTAACACTAAAATGGCACAGTAAAGGCACGGCCTGTGGGAAACCTGTGGGAAATGTGTGTGTGTGTGCAGAGAGCCTGCTGTGCTGGGGATACAAATTATGTCTGTGGGCAGCAGCACTCACACCAAAAATCTAATGGGATTTTTTCAATATCTGAAATGATTATGTTTGAAGAGACAGCTGTTAAACTCAAAAGCACTCCTTTAAGACTGCAAGGGCATTACATGGCAGTGGATGTGTATCTCCAGACTAGCTTCTGCCTCCCAGCAAGTACTGGATCAAACACCTTCTGCTGCGTTTTGCCTGGTACTTGGCATACTTGGTATGTTGGACTCCTTCCTCCAGGCGTTACACCACTGCCACTGTGGGTCATTAGCCTGCTGCTGGGTAGAAACAGTAATAAAGACAAATGCCATGTGGAAGCAGGGTGTGTAAGAGCAGACTCCTTAATGCCCTCCCTCTTACCTTACAGGGTCAAGTGTCCCTATAGCCCAGGCTTAAGGTCCCAAACGTGCTTCACAGTGCTGGTGTCCTCTTTTGGGTGCAACTGTCCATCCCTGGTTATGCTTGTGCCCTTTTTAGATTTGGTTGTCAGCCTGCAGCCCCCTCCCAGTCTCCCTTTTCTAGCAAAACCTATTATTGTGATAAAACAAAGACACCACACAAAAGAAGCTGAGCAGAACAATGTCCCACTAGGAAATGGAAATCAGAGCTTTGACTTACTTTGTTCATAACTACGATGAAAGGTAGCTTTGTCTTGTACAGGATACTGGGCAAGGAGACACAAAATGAAAGTTTAACATTTATTTAAAACTCACTAGAATAGGAAGCATGTTAAGCATAAGGCAGACAAGACTTATGCAAAACTGAATACATTTGACATCAAAAGAAAATTATTTTTCTCTGCAGCAATCAGAATGTAATTTTCACCCACGTCCTGCTTACAACTGTTGAACAAAATATGCTTCCCCAAGATGTAAACACACATCTGTGAGGCAGAAAATCTCTGACATACCCAGTTGATTTTGGTTACTATTTTCTATGACTCTCAGATCCCAGTTTTTAACTACCTTTGCATTTTGCATTTGATTCAAACCTCAGGTTCTGAGAGACTGTTAACTGAGCAATGAATTCAAATAACACAGAACATCCATAAAGAAAAACTACCTCAACACAAGAGCTCACACACTCATTTCACTGTATATGTGCTATCACCTTTTGCTCAAACTAATGTCAGAAAATGCAGCATGCAGTAAGACATATTTTGCACACTATTACAGCAATACAAGGATTGCAAGGATTTTTGAAAACCTTTTACCAACATTTACCATGAATTATGACAGCTCTAGCTATGCTGATCATTCTATAGGTATTTAGTCCCTGATTTAATATGAAAGAAAAGAGATCAATTCATGTATGAGAAAGTATACAATAAATCAAGAACTTCTTGCTATGCTGAACTCAAAACAAATCTTGAAAAATCTCTTGAAGTATCAATAACATTAAAAAACAGAATAAGAAACTATGTGTTTACAAGAAGGAACTTAAACTAGACTATCTTGATACATCTTAGATAAATGTGTTTATAAGCAACAGGCAATGTTAAATCTATTGTAACCAGCATTCACCACATCAAGGTCTCATGGATTATTTAATGCTTTCAGTGGGAGTTTTGAGCCAATGACCTCCATATGTCCATTGACACCTAATTTATTCTACTTTTTCAATGAGAAAATCACTAACAGAATAACCAAGCCAGTAGATGAAGTGGATATGAGACACCCTGGGCTGCACCAAGAGCAGCATGGGCAGCAGGGTAAGGAAGGTGAGTCTCCCTTTTCACTCTGTTCTCATCCCACCTGGAGCACTGCATCCACCTCTGGAAACCAGGGTACAAGAAAGACGTGGAGCAGTAAAGTGGGCCCACAGGAGGCCATGTAAACCATTAGAGGACTCTCCTATGGAGACAGGCCAGAGAGTTGGGATTGTTCAGCCTGGAAAAGGCTCCAGGGAAGCTTTATTGCAGCTTTTCAGCATACAAAGAGGTTTATAAGAAAAATGGAGAGTGACTTTTGTTGTTGCAGGCCCCCAGCTGGNTTTTATGAAGGCTTCTAGTGACAGGACAAGGGATAATGGTTTTAAGCTGAAAGGGACACGCTGACAAAATTTTTCATGATGACAGCAGAGATATATTGGAGCACACTGCACAGGGAAGCTGTGGTTCCCCATCCCTGGAAGTGTCCAAGGCCAATGTCCAAGGTTGGATGGACCAATGTGGTCTAGTGGAAGGTGTCCCTGCCCACGGAAGAGAGCATGGACGAGATGGCCTTTAAAGGCTCCTTTAAACCCAAACTATTCCATGATTCCCCTCAAAAGTAACTATTAAAGAGACACAGCAATTGAAGGAGATGGGCTGCATTTACAGCCTTTCTTACCTGCAGGCGTAGAGCATGTTGGACATAAAGGTGATAGGGTTAGTACTGCGAGAGGTGTCCATCACATAGACAACAACCGAAGGGAAAGAGGAGGCCTGGGAACACCAAGTCAGAGACAGTTTGATTAGAAACTCACTGCTCAACAGCCAGGTCATTCACACAACCTCACTGTGCAGTCATGACAAAAGCACTTACCAAGGCCTCAGTTATGATGGTTCCTGATGCTGACCAAGTAAATACCTCAATTTGCCCTGGTGTGTCAATAATAACATACCTGGTAAGAAGTTACCCCAAAACAACAATAAGGGAAAATTAGATAAGCACAAGGTCCTGTTCTGACTAGATTATGACCAGCATACAATGGCAAATGACATGATTATTCTATAACAGATGAGAAAAGCTTCTCCCAAACACTAATGAGATTTATGGGCATGCCTGAAAATCTCCTGTGTGAATTTTGTAATTAAGAAGCATGTACTCTCATGAGTTGAAGGCATCAATTTGACAGACAGTAGTGCAAAATCTTCAGAAAAAGAATTAATGACTGCCTATTTGAACAGTGTGTGAGAGAAAATGATAGTCTAATGGAAGACCAGAAAAGCAGGACTGTAATAAGCAGGCTTTATTTTTATGTATGTAAAAAAAATCTAGTTTATCCATTCTGTGCCCTTTTCCGCGTAAAATTTATACCAAGGCTGAAAAAACCAACTAGAAAACATTCAGAGAAGCTTTTTAGAAGTTTGCAATTTTCCCACAATGATCCCAGAAAAGCACAACTCAGTAGAATGTACTCACTTGGATGCATTTTGTCTTTTTTCAATAAACTTCATCACCTGTTTGAAAAAGCAGAAGTATATTTTTTATTTAGGTTCACAACAGGAAACTTTCATCTTCATTTCATAGCAGAAACTACATTAACTTGCACAGCTGCAGGTGAATATCAAAAGGTTAAAGTCTTTATGCTTTTCAGAGTGTGAAAATGTCCTACTAAGGAGGCGTGAAAAATGCTCAGACCCTGCATAGGTCAAAGACAATCCTGATTTTGTGTGTGTTCTAGTACCTGGCTAAAGAAATTAGTACCTGACTAAAGCCAGTTGTTCCCTGCCTCTTCACCAAGAGATCTGACATCAGTCCCCACCCCAGAGCTGATTTAGTGCTATGATTTAGGAGGGCTGTCAATTATCTAATAGCTACAGGAAAATTTAACAGGTTTCCAGAAGTGAGCTTCCCTACTCCTAAACCAGAGCATCCACATGAAAGATTTTATAGGAAACACGCTGCAACAACAGCCCTATACAGAGACTGAAGGATGTTCCTGACCTGTGGCTTCTTCATTTTACTTTAAAACAATCTGAAAGCTTGAAATCTCTCATATGAAAGCTAATGTGCTCTGACAGCATTGTATAATATGTGGTTCGGTATGGAGAATAACTCCCCAGAAATATGAGACAGCTAACCAAACACAGTGCCCCCTGACACACACAAAACCCCCGTCTCCAGCACACATCACGGAACAGCACACAGAAACCACCTCGTACCTGGTCAAATCTTGTAGCAAAGAGATTGAGAGAGGTCACTATTCCGCCGTTTGGGCCCAGCCCATATCTGATGCTTCATTTAGGAAAGCAGATGGTTATGCAGACCCCAGAGGTCGTCTTTGTCAACTCTGACAACAGATGCACTCTTGATGCCTTGAGATCAAGGGACAGCAGCCCCGATACACGATTAATACATGTCTGTAAGTCATTCAGCAGGGTAACAAATGCTCTCTTACCCAAACACATGCAATTGGCAGAAGGAAGAGGGGCTACATGGCTTCTCCTTGCCATTTGTGCTTTAACTGCACAAGAACAAGCACTGACTCATAACACACTGTTTTCTCTATCACTACTCTCAATATCCAAACATCCTCCTCAGGCCCTTATTAACAAGGCACAGAAACTCCAGTAATGGCTAACAGATGCAGTGAAGCAAATAATGCACTTACGTATTAATTTGAAACTTATATTTAGGATGTTCTGCTGGTAACCCCAAATCAAACAACAGCCAAAATCAAGAATCCTATCCCCCACCACCTTTATTCTTGTCTAAAATATTAAATTTAAGAGTCATACTTGCAAGTCAAAACCAAAGACTCTGTATTGTCTCCATCTGCACAAGCTATTACATAAGAGACCAAGGACCTGCACAGCCCTCTGGAAGTGCAGCCTCTTTAGCATAATGTCACTGCACTACAGTCAGCAACACTGTGAGCAAGAGCAAACACTCCCATGTCTCTGAGATTCAGACAGACAACAGTGCTTTGATTATGGCCAAATGGAGAAATAGTTTTTTCCATCTACTACAGGCAAGTAGGAATTGTCATTCCTCACCTACAAGTAGGAATTTTCATTGTCATGATTATGACAAATAAAAATTAGACTAGTTAAAACATGGGGAAAAGGCTGCTGGCTTCCAAAAAAACAAAACAAAACCAAACCAACCAACCAACCAACCAAAAACAAAACCAAACCAAACCAAACCAAAACAAAAAAACCCCACACACAAAAAAACCACCACCAGAAAAACCAGAAGATACAAGTTCTTTCAAACAACAACTGAAAAAAAAGAAAAAAAGCCCTATGTGGGCAGAGTCCCTATTGCTTGTAAAAATTTACTGTTAGGCAAAATCATTTTTAGCACAGGACAAAATCACCTAAGTGCCAAATCTTTTAGAACACACATTCCTAATGTCACACACAAGAAATACACAATCAAAACCTCTTCATCTTCATGCAACACTCTGCACTACTGCGATCCCCCTCACTTCCTGCCCCTTCACCACAGTGTTCACGCAACAGATTATTTTCAAAAACTTGAAATTTCAAATATCATTATTCAGACAAATAAAGGATACTGTTTCATGACTTCTTTGTACTTCACAGTGTCCCTGATATCTAGGGGAGAAAGACATACAAGCAGTTTTCCAACCCCCAGCTGGTCACCATCAGCTAACAAAACACATCTTCCAGTCTGTCTGTGTTACTAGAGATCCAGCACTGGAACAGACACTCCAGTCATTCCTCTGACAGCAGCGAAACAACTTGTGCACCCACACTGTTTTTCTTATCCTTTGGAAAGGCTAGCTGGTATCCTTCACAGAGGGTAAGAAACAGGATTGTCACAAAACTAGGGACTGGTATACTCTTTGGAACAGCTAAACCTAAGATCTATTCCACTGCTAAAATGTTTTCTCTAAAATTCGTGTCTTTTCAAGTGCTTTAAAGGTCTTTGTTGATAGCATATTTGTATGTACGGAACCAAATCAAATCTGCTAATCCTTTCACTGCTGACAAAAAAAAAAAAAAAGCCTCCAGAACCCAAATACCTCCAATCACACCAGAAGACATATAAAAATGTACAAACGCATTGGAAGAATGGCTTTGGTTCTACAAATAGCCATATTAACCACTGTTTGGAGAAAAGACCTATAATTTTAAAAAATAGTCTCCAAGTCCTTCTTTTATTAGAACTTGGGCTCTTTTAAGGGAACACAAGCTGCCCAGCTTGTACTCTCTCACGTATTCACGCCCGCGGAACACACGAAAAGCACTCTCCGCGAACCGGCTCTTTCTCTGTTGAAGGCCCTGCTCCCTCCTGGCGGACCCAGGCCGCTCCTCCGGCCCGGGCCCCCCGTCCCGCCGGGCGCAGCACTCACCGATGTTGGCGGGGAAGGGCAGGCTGTGCACGGCAGGGTCCAGGTTGATCACGTACGGAGGGCAGCGCTGTCCGTGCAGGTGGGCGGCCAGGCGCTGCGGAGACACGGGAAGGCGTCAGCCCCGCTGGGCACGGGCAGCCCCGGGGGCAGCCGGCGACTCCCAGCGGCCCCTCGCGACTCCCGCAGCCTCTCACCTGCACGAAGGTGGTTTTCCCGGAGCCAGCCATACCCAGCANGCGAGATGGGCTCCGACGTCGGGATCGCGGGAGCGAGCCGGCTTCCCCGGACCGCCGGCGGGGCTGTGCGGCCTGGCCCGGCGCGGTGGGCGGCCCTGAGCGGACGGCGGGCAGAATCGCTCCGGGG
>VXBC01010682.1:24473-43241 GCA_013399945.1 Ploceus nigricollis
GGGCCTGACAGGTTGCACTGAGTGCTGAGAGCTGGCTGATGTCGTTGTGAGGCCACTCTTGATTATCTTTGAAAGGTCATGGCAACTGGCAGAGGTTCCTGGAGGCTGGAAGAGAGAAAATACCACTCATGTCTTCAAGGACAGAAAGAAGGAAGATTTGGGGAACTACAGGCCAGTCAACCTCATCTCAGTCCATGGGAAGCTGATGGAGAGAATCATCCTGGAAAGCATTTCCAAACACATGAAGGACAAGATGGGGATTTGGAGTAGTCAACATTGATTCATGCAGGGCCAATCATGCTTAAATCAACCTGATAGCCTTCTACAATGGGGTCACTAGCCAGGTGAAATAGGAGTATAGAAAGATGGTTCACAGAATGTCCCTGTATTCAATTCTGACTCTTGTTTCTGCCACCAAGGACTTGGAAGTATGAAGTGTGGACTTCAGCACAAAGCTGAAAGTGACAGCAAGTGTACTGGAGAAAAGGCTAAAAGTGAAAGTGGTCTTGACAACAGAGAAACAATTTAAAAATAGAACAGAGAACAATGTAAAATTAAAGCTGGTATTGTTTGGGAAGAAACACTGTCACAGCTGAAAAACAACAAGCAGCCTCCCAGGAGTCGGTGCTTCAGAAGAGGATTCAAGATCCATAGCAGATCAAAAGCTGACTGGGGACCAGCAGTGTCATAGTGGTTTTTTAAGAAGGCAGATGTTAGACACAGAGCTTTGAGGAGGAATGTAGACTCTGTGAAGTAGACATGGGAAGTAATTCTTTTGCTCTAATGCAGGGTCACCATGGAGTGCTGTTTCTAGGAGTAGGCACTGCAGTTCAGGAAATGTGTGGGACAACTGAAGAGGACAGGGAGATGAGAGCGAACAGTATAACCCATACTGAAACAATAAGAGTTTTTTAGTCTAAAGAAGACAGGAATGAGTAGAGCAATGACACTCCCCATTTTGGTAGTCATCAGATGGACTCAACCAAACTGTGCAGAGAGGATATGTCAGTGTGAAGAGTTCCCATCCCCTGAGCTTTGAGTATGAACAACCATAGAACTTACAAGTATTTGGGTGGGACTAATGCCTGCAACTATAAATAGATCTTGAAAGGGAGTAGGAAACATAATCTTGACATTGCTTTTAAAAAAAAAACCATTGAACGTTTCTGAATAACTTTGGGACAGCAGACTAAATAGCAGTCTTCTAGCAAAAAAAATCTGGTTTTTATTGTAACAAAGCTAGCAGAACTGAGTCTTCTGGCTTGTCTTGTTTGTGTTATAACAGGGAAAAAACAGCAAACTGGAACAAAACAAAATTCCAGAACGAAACGCCACTATGTTCAGAAAGAGCCAGAAACCTATGACGCAGGTAAGAAGAGGCTGTAGCTAAGAATTGTTCATGAAGCAGATAAAAGATAAATATGATTCCAGGATTTGAATCTGAGCAACAGCTGTGCTTCTGGTATTTCCATTCAGTAGTTCACTGTACTGTTGACAAGGAGGAGCTGGCTGCTGTCCTGGCACTGTGCAGAGTAGGACTCAAAGGACTGCACACTGCCTGAGTGTAGTTCCACATGCTCTTGCTATTGCATAATGTAACAGTGAAGGAGGAATCACTTTTTGAACTGAACAAAAGCCTGTTAAAATAGTTGCATTATTAAAGTCATTAAAATATTTATAGTTTTTACTCAGCAGAATATGTTTGCCGGAAAAACTCTGTAGCTGTTGCTGCCAGATCACCTTTTCTGGGAACCAAGACCCAAGCAATCTGTCCTAGAAAAATAAAATTAGCCTTGATTCAGTGAGTGAATAACTTGGTATTTGTAAATCACAGCACTCATTAAACATCCCAGTTTTCTGCCAAGTGCTGTTTGATTCACAAACTTTCCCCCAGGAGAGGGACAGCCTGTGCCTGTTATTACTGGGAAAAGAGGAGAGGCTGTGGATCTTGTTACAGTAAGAATTCAGGCAGATGGCTGCTAAACCACTTTCTTCCCAGAACCCATTTCAGTAATTTATAATTCTTGTGGATTATGCCAAACTTCTGCTTGGGATTTCATAAAGAGGCCAGAAACTGAAAACCATGCCACACAGGGTGCTTTTCCCTGGCTGTTGAGTAACTTGCCCTGGTGGTCTGTGACTGCTTTTACAATGAAAACACTTTGGCCAAAAGAAAAGTTTACTCAGCAAGCTACAGTAATTGTGCGACAGAAATTAACAGAGGAAAAATGTCCACTGGTCAGGTAGAACACACCCTACAAGAGAATGGTAGATCAAAGGGTGTTTGTAAAATGCTCCTTAAAGTGAGTGATGTGTGCCTTGTGACATTCCATACCTGAAGATGTAAATGAGCTGCACGTGTTGAAGTGCAGCTGGATGCAAGTTTGGTAGCATGTGACCTGTTTCTTTTTAGGGTTCACTGTGCACATCGAAGGAAGAAAAAAAAAGCATGTGTTAGCACTTGTGTTCTAAGCGTTGTGTTTTGACAGGTAGTATGGAAGAGCAGTGGTCTTTAGAGATTCAGAACAAAGGCCGAGTTACCTGTCCCACATGCCGGGCTGTGGTGAGGAAAACTGTAGAAGGACTGAAGAAACATATGGTGAATTGCAGGAAGGTAAGAACACAAGAGATGAGCAATGGTTTCTTTACTCCTCTTCAGCTTATTGATAGAAATGCCTGCCTGTTTTGTGTTGTATTTAAAACCAGTTTCATCTCATCATCATGTCCCTAAGCAAGATTCCTTTATACATCTGTAAGAACAGTGATTGGTGCTTCTTGCCCAGCCTTTTGCTGGAGGTTCGGTGTAGTGAACAAAGGTGTAGTTATTTCGTTGTTCCACTAGATTTTAGACTCCATAAAATCGGTTCTTTGAAGAGAGTTACCAGACCCAAATAAATTGTTCTGCTCTCCTGCTCCTTTCCGCCAAAGAATTTTCCACTGCTTTGGTTAATTTACAGTTAAATGCACTACGTCCTTGTTTATTTCTAGGAAATGTTCACGTGTCATCACTGCGGGAAGCAGCTGAAGTCTTTAGCAGGGATGAAATACCATGTCATGGCAGACCATAACAATCAGGTAACACAGCTGCTGTACATCTGAAACTCCTACAGGCAGAACAAGGCTTTGGTCCTTTCCTGCTACACACAGACACAGAACATGGACTGCTTTTTTCAAGTGTTCTAGCTGTTCAAATCTAGTTGAACTATTGTTTTTCTAGTGAGACTTGACATCTGAAAAACAGTAGAATGTTACCAGAGATGGTAGGCATGCAACATCATAGAAAGAGGGATGAATTTCTGTTTAGGCTGGTAATAAGTCGCACATAAAAGGCATTCCCAATCAGAAGGAAAAAGATTAGGCTGCAATTTTCAGTCCTTTGCTAGAAAGGAGGAGGTTTTTCTTCATCCAGAGCAGACTAGATTTGAGGTAAAATAGCAGAAGCAGCAGTTAGTTCTCATTTTTCTTTACTGTAAAAATACTAATCTAACACTAGATTAGTACTAATACTACAATCTGCTTTTCCTCTTTGCTCTTACTTTAAAGAAGGCAATGTCTCCTGTTGTAGTTGTGAAGAATTAGAACTTTTGAAAAGGTAATTTGGAAGTTTGTGTAAAGTTCAGATAATTCACTCTTTATTTTTTGGCACGATTCCCAGTACTGCAGTTTCTGAACCTACAGCTGCATTAGTAAATGATGCAGCCAGGGATCACGTTCTGGCCCTGAGGATTAGGTCTGTCACTGAGTTCTATCTTTTTACTCAGTCTAGGTGTAATATTAGGTAAAGTAGGAAATAATACAGAGTAACCATCAGAAAGAGATTAAGGGACTTGCGCTGTAATTTTGCACAGATGAGTAACTGTTACAAGCAGTCTGCTTCACTTTAGTCGGGCTGAGTGGAAACAGTAGGACCAGTAAATGTTTAAGGTGCATCATTTTCTGTCAGTTTACTCCTTTTAAAGAAAATTTCTTTTTGGTTTAACCCCAATCAGCAGCCAAGCCCCATGCAGCCCTTCACTCTCTCCCTCACCCACAGGATGGGGGAGAGAATCAAAGTGAGAAAACTCATGGGCTGCGATAAAGACAGTTCAATAGATAAAGCACACAAGAAAAGCAAAACAAGGAATTAATTCACCACTTTGGCAGGAAGGTCCAGGCATCTCCAGGACCACAGGGCTCCATCACACATAATGGTAGCTTGGTACAGCAAATGCCATCACTTTGAACGTCTGCCCCCTTCCTCCTCCTTCCCCTAGCTTTACATGCTGAGCATGATAGTGTATGGTCTGCAATGTCCTCGTGGTCAGTTGGGGTTGGCTGTATGGTCTGCAATATCCTCATGGTCAGTTGGGGTTGGCAGTATGCTCTGCAATGTCCTGTTGGTCAGCTGGGGTCAGCTGTATGCTCTGCAATGTCCTCTTGGTCATTTGGGGTTGGCTGTATGCTCTGCAATATCTTTGTGATCAGTTGGGGTCAGCTGTCCCAGATATGTCCCCTCCCAGCTGCTCGTGCACCCCCAGGCTACTCTGGCGGAGCAGCACGAGAAAAGCCCTTAGCACTGTGCAGGGGCTGCTCAGCAACAGCAAAATCACCTCTGAGCTATCAACCCAGTTCTCAGCACAGATCCAAAACACAGCCCCACACCAACTGTCACCCCAGCCAAAACCAGTACAGATACAGAAAATCATCATTATAGTAAATACATGTCTGTAAAATCGTAAGTTGCAGAGATTTAATTGTTTTACAAGCTTTCCTGACCCAGTGTGAGTAGTGAATTCCCTGTGAGGAGAACTGTAAATGCTGAGCATCCTGTGTTTTTCATTCATCTTTCTGCTGTGCTTTAGCCAGTTGTGAAGGAGGGAGAAGAATTGGATGAGCAGCTTGAGCGAGACCGCCTTCGGAAGGTTTTGAAGCGAATGGGAAAACTGAAGTGTACAAGGGAGGTAAGCTGCATTGTGCAAAGTGTCAATTAAACAGCAGTGTTTTATGTATAAACATGAAACATGAGCGTGCTGTTGAGTGTGCTCTGGTGCTGGCCAAAGCAAGATCTGTTTCAAAATCCCAGCTATGCTTTTAAGGCAGAGTAGCATAGAATCATAGAATGGTTTGGGTTAAAAGAGACCTTTAATAGTAATTTCAATGCCAGTTCTTTGTTGCAGATTTTGTCTGTCTGGATAGACTAACATTAAAGTTTTCTACCTGCCTGTCTCTGCTCTGTCAGGATAAGTGGTAGTGCTTTGGTCAGCAAACTGTGGATCCTGTTCACACTGGGTGTGTAATCCCTTGAAGAACAGTTTTCTTCCATGTATTTTCCTTTTGTGTTGACAGGGCTGCACAGGCAGCTTCACCAGCATAATGGGATACCTATATCATGTTAAAAAATGTGGGAAGGCTGCTTCCGAGCTGGAGAAAATGGCTATGAAGTGCCATCACTGTGGGAAAGCATACAGATCAAAGGCAGGACTTGTCTACCACCTCCGATCGAAGCACGGGCCGGTGAGTGCACCCTGCAGCAGTATCAGGGGACTGGGGTGGGACTTCAGCCACTCAGGCTTGAGACACGTGTAGGCTTTTCTCTGCTACTTTGTTGGGTGATTACAGATCACAAATGTTTGCATTTTTCCTGCCCCTGGATTATTTTGTCCTTGATAGTTTCCTTCTAGCAGCAGCTGTTGCTTGTCTGTGACTAGGATGAAGTTTTTAATAGTAAATCAGCATGGCAGCAGTAAATGACCTGACTTTTGCTCCATGAAAGAGTGATGCTAATATAACTTGTGACATGCTTTCCTTTGCTCTTAAAAGACTCACCATTAGAGCAGAACAGACAGTCTTGTTGTCCATGAGGGTTTTACAGTGAATGATGGAATACATTTCAAGACTAGCAGCTGCATGAAGCTCTCTGCTTGAGCCTCACTGCTGTGATCCCTGTGAGCAGTTCTGGGGGTCTGTCTGACCAGTGGGATGCACTTCTGTCCTGTGTCTGTGACAGTAAACCATAGCTGATGCAGCCTATTTATGAAGGGTTTGGCAAAATATTTATTCCCAGTATTTAGTGTATCTGAAATACGAAGTAGTGAAAGAGGCTCACCTTTTTGGGCCTTCATTGCAGGTCACTTTCCTCCATGAGGAGAGACGAACAGAGAACCTGAAAGAAATGAAACGGGAGCAAAACAACACAGGCAGAGTTCAGAGGAGATCTGCAAAGGTGGCAATCTACTATCTCCATGAGCTGGCAGGAGAAGAGCTGGCCAAAGAGTGGCCCAAAAGAAAAGTTCTGCAGGACTTGATTCCAGATGACCGGAAGGTACAAGGCCTTAAAAATGCTCTATAGGGTTCAAGTTTATACCTCCACTTCTAATGAGTCTTGTACTGGCTCCTACCCCATGTTTATGGCACATGGAAAGCAGTGATTGTGTTCTGCTCTCTCTCTCTCCCTCTCTCTCTCTCAGTATTTCTGCAGCAGCAGTTGCTTTGGTGCAGTGTTTTGTTCAGGCAGGCTGTAATGACTGTAGAGTCCTATTGCTGGAATTCCCAGTGGGCACAAGGAACATGGCCAGTTATGGGCATGGTGCTACTCACAGGTGATAGGCTCAAGATCACTCCTGCCATGCTGTAAGGCCCCTTCCAGCAGTAAGCAATCCTTCCAGTCTCTGATGCATGGTGTGGTATTTCACAGTGCTTTAGACTTCAGAGTTTCCAGTAGCGTCCTTTAGGCTGTGAGTGAAAGCCAAGGGAAAACGATGGATTTCAGTGGGGTAAGGACATTTAGAGGAATTATTGTAGTCAAGGCAATGGGAGGTTTCTCTGATATTGTGATTCAGTTATGTTTCTAGAGAGTTGGTGAGACAAGGGAACATTGATTATTGGGAGTTTGCCTGTTAGAGTAGGAGAAGAGATAGCACTTCTGTCTCAGCCTAGAAGAGTAAATTCTGCGTAGCCAGCATTACTTCCAGCTCTCGATTCCATCTTTGTCTCAGCTAAAATACACTCGTCCTGGACTGCCCACATTTAGTCAAGATGTGCTGTGCAAATGGAAAACGGAGATAAAGATGTACCGAAGAGTCCACTGCCCAAATCAGGTAATCCTTAACTGTTTTTGAAGCCCCAGAGGGGTTAGATTTCAGGTCTGTATAAGTCAACAGCTTCCCACAACCCTGAAACTGCAGTTGGTTTCTCTGTGGGAGACAAATCCTGCTCCATCTCAATATGGTTGTTTAGTGTAATCAAGGCCCTGTTTAGTCTTGGGGATGTCTGGGGATGCTCCTTTTGTCTTTTGCATCAAAGTGCCTTGGGGATGATCCTTTTGGGAATGTGTGTGAACACTTGAGAGCCAGTAACTTGGTGTCAGGCTGGTACAGTTTTCTCATCCAGGTGGGCAGTTGGTCCATTTGGAGGTTTGAATAGTGAAAAAATGACAGGCCTCTGCCTTTCTATCTAAATCATAGAAGGAAGGAGTAGAGTTGGAAATAGAAGAGTAAAGAGATTTTGTCTGGCACAGCACTTAAGTTTTCTTCATTGCACTAGACCAGCTTTAAGCCCTTTTCAACCTGGCCTTGAGCATTTCCAGGCATGGGGCAGCCACAGCTTCTCTGGGCAACCTCTGCCAGGGCCTCAGCACTGTGACAGGGAAGGATTCCTTCCCAGTGTCCCATCTAGTCCGGCCCTCTGGCAGGGGGAAGCTATTGCTCCTTGTCCTGTCATTCCAGGTCCTTGTCCAAAGTCCCTCTCTGGCTCTCTTGGACCCCTTCAGGCGCTGGAAAGCTTAGTTTCTCACAATGCCTTACAACAATCACTAGTCAGATCCAGTGGGAGCAAACGGCCCCACTGGTGGAGGTGGTGGTGGACATCTCCATGTGATGCATGCTGTCAGAGAGCCAAGGATCAGTGGCAGCTGCCCTCTGGGTTTGGTGTATAGATGGTACCTTCCCCCTGCCCTCCCCTACCCCATCCCCAGCACTCTCTCCCCAGTATTCAGGCTAGCATCATTTTCAAGATCAGAATTGCAGCCCCATGTTGTCTGTGGTGCTTTCTGCAGAGAGCAGCTGTCCTGTGTCACCAGCCAGTGACCATGCACCAGCAGCATGTCTTGCTCCTGCCGCCTGTTCTGGGACCTGGGCTGAGGGCTGAGCACGGTGTGGTACCCCAGGACTGATGCCTGAAGCTCCCCATGGGCCAGGCCTCAAAAGCTGCTCTTTAGCTGAGATCAGGGGTGTTGGATGCCGTGCTCCTGCTCTGTGCCACTAGACATGAGCAGTGCAGTAGGGAGAAGTGTCTTGTACCTGCCCCGTGTGCTCTGCTTGAAATTTTTCTCTGTTGCATTTTAGGCAGAAAGCAAACTGTAATTTTAGTCAGGCTGTTGATAGAGCATGAGAGTAACTGTCACAGGAGTCTCTTTTTTATGTCCAAGTGTGCTCAGAAACTGAAAATATAAATACTAAGGTTACTCTTCTAACGGTCTTTTTACCAGAAGCTTTCTGGCTGTGGAGGATTGGTATCTGCCTCCCTCTACATCTCTTTTGCACTTTTGGGATTGGCATCCAGACATAATAATGCTTTATTGTCCAGGAAGAAGTGATTTCTTGCTAGCATGTTGTTCACGTTTGGTTTTTTTTACTGTTTCAGGGTTGTGAATCTGTGTATGGCAGTGTCTCAGGACTCAAGTCTCACCTTGGCACATGTACCTTGGTTGGTAGCCTTCCTCTTAATAGCCCCACTGTCCCTGTCCCTCTGATAACCCTTTGTTCAAGCTCTTGTCCTGCTACCTGCTGATCTGAGACCCTCACAAGTTCGTGGATTCATGGAATGGTTTGGGTTGGAGGGGCTCTTAAAGATCACCTTATTCCAGCCCCCAGTTTGGGTGCTCCCCTATGTGCTAAGGATGTTGCCATTGTAAACAATACTTGAGAGCAGGAGAAAGTACCTTACTGGCATTCCTTTTAATGACACAGCAGTTTTACCTGTAGGTTCACAGCTACAAGAGCAGTTTTTCCAGGTGCACTGCTGGAGACCTTATGGCATTTCAGAAAGCAGTCCTGTGCTTCATGGGCACAACTGCTCACTCATGTCAGTGCTGCTGTAGCTAAAGCTGTCTGCTGTGGATGAGAGCTTCTAGTTTTTATTGCTGGGTTCTATCTGAGCAAGATTTAAATGAAATATATAGGTTTATCAGCCTCCTGGACCAGCAACTCTTGATCAATTTTGTTTGTTTGTTTTGGTGCCAGGGAGACTTCGTGGCTGGTAAATACAAATGTCTCCTGTGTGAGAAGGAGTTCATTTCAGAGAGTGGGGTCAAGTATCACATCAACTCTGTGCACGCTGAGGTAAGGCAGGCAGAGTGGAACCTCAAACCCCAGGATGTTGGAGGTGGGGAGAGTGTCTTAAGAAGAAAATGTTGGATGTGTCCCATGTTTTACTTTTTCCTTCCTCATTGTTGGGAACAGGGTCATTAAACTTAGCTGGTCTTATGTGTTAGTCTGGGGAGTAAATGTTGTGTCGTGTCACATGCCTTGTCCCAAGCTACTGCTGCTCTGTTCAGCTCTGCAGCATTTCCTGTGCCTTTAACGAGGCAACTGTCAAATCAAATCTGAATCCTCTGAGACAGAGTGACACCTAAGGAGACACATCAAAGAACAGAGCATTGTTAGGCAGTTCCCTTTCCAGATCTACCTTTCAGGAAAACCTTGTCCCACAAGGCAGCTATATTGTAAGCCCTGATAGGCTTTATTTGGTATTTCCACCACAATCAGTACCAACCTGTTGCCTTCTAAACCTGCAGGACTGGTTTGATGTGAATACAACGACCACCAAAAGCTTTGAGAAGCTAATGAAAATTCGCCAAAGGGAAGAGCAGAAGAAGCAACGGAAGAAACGTCCTTTGACCAGGGGCAAAAAGAAGAGAGTTGGCACCCTGGCTGCCAAGAAGCTCCCCGCTGCTGGAGCTGAAAAAACAAGGAGAAGTAAGAGAGGTTGTCCACAACGAGTGGACAACGAGAGCGCAAGCAGTGAGGAAGGGGCACTCCAAGTTGCACAGAGAGCTGAAGTTCCAAAAACCAGCCGCAAGCGAGGCCGAAGTAAATCCCTAGAAGATGAGAAGGAGTAATCCTAAAGCTTTTCAGTTACAAGCCCCACTTCTGTCAGACTCATAACCCACAGCACTAATATAAGCAACTGAACGTCTTTGGGACTGTGACTCAGTTCTGCAGGTGACTTTGATACTGAAACTTCTGCATCTGATCAGTTGTGAGGAATTCAAACCAAAGCTGTGGTGCAGAGGTTGCTTCTGCCAGTGGAGTTCCTTTGGACAGTGGCACTCACAGTGTACCCAGTGTGATTCCTGCTCTGGTTGCAGTCTCAGTTTGGTCATACTAGTTGCTTGTTTAGTGGTTTCCAGTACAGCAAGTGTCTGTTTTGTCATCTTCCTCTGATGTGTGAGATCAGGGTTCTTTTTTACAGTTCTTCTAAAAAGGGACTGACTAGCACAATGTTTAGGTCTCTTCAACGGGGAAATCCTTTCTTGCACAGAATGCACCCAAACCAAACATGAGAACAGTGCTGTGCAGAATGCAAACTCTGGCTTGCCCTGTCACTCTCCTGTCTGTTGTCAGCAAGGCTGCCACAAAAGAGACCTTCTCTGTGTTTGCTGTATCCTGTTGCACAAGGCTCTATTTCATACCCCGGTGTTTAGGCTCAGCACCAGACAGCACCAGACTTGGAAGGGATGGAAGTTCATTATTACCCTTGTCAGGAACCTGCTGTTTCCCTGGCATCTGTCTCCTGTAATGCTGGACATTAAACATGTGTAGAAAGTCTTCCAGTGCTGCAACAACAGAATGCTCTCAAGCCCTTTGGAGATTCACCAGCATTTTAGAGACCCTGGGAACTAATGTACTGAGATGGCCTTTGTGTGCCCTCTGAAGCCCACCTATTCCATGCTCACCTGGGAGACATACTGCGAGACAGTGCATCCCTACATGAGCAGCCTGCTAGTGCTGGGACCAGGTTCCATGAAGCTGCCTTGCCAGCATGTGGTTCTTTGTCATGCCAGTGCTCCCACAGTGTCTTTTCCCCTTGCTCTGCAGATACCCCCTGTCCTAGTTCAGGGCAAATTTGGAAGAGAATTCCCAAAGGGCTTCCTCTAGGAAGCAGATTCAATCGGCCCCTCCCCCCAGTCGGTTCGGGATAAAATATCTCCTTGGAGAAAAGTGGAAAAAACTGTTTATTAAACAAGAAAACCTTAAAAAAAAAAAAAANTATCTTACATAACCTGTTTCTTTTCAGTATCGCCTCTCTCTGCAGATGAGGTGTATTAGCAGTGGCTTCCCTGTGTGCAAAAGGTTAAAAGAAGAGGGATCACTATTTTAAGTCATGTGTTGGCATTGTCTCTGGATCATAAGGAATAATATCTTCCTGTCTCTATAAATCATAGAATGTTAAGGGATTGGAATGGACCTTAAAGATCATTTAGTCTCTCCCCCTGCTGCCACGAGCAGGGACACGTCCCACTAGAGCAGGTTGTTCAAGGCATTATCCAGCCTGGCTTTGAACACTGCCAGGGTTGGGGCATCCACAGCCTCCCTGGGCAGCCTGTTCAGTGTCTGAATGCAGCAGATGTCGTAGAAGCTACAGGAAGCAGCAGCACAGGCAGCCCTATTTTTCAAAGAATGGGTTCTCCAGAATTTGTTATCCAAAGACCCACCATACCAGAAAATTGCAAAATTTGCAGTCTGACAAAGTTGCTGGTGCTGAAATTCCCAGGGAAGCCATTGCAGTGTGTGGGGAGCAGGCAGGTTTGTACATGTGTGTTAGTACCAGCACGATCACATTGTTCCTGACAGTGGGGAATACTGTAGGGCCAAGGTGGTCTCCAGAACTTTGGAACCAGGTGCTGCTGCATTTGCAGGTGCTGTGCTGAAAGCAGATGTGTGGACTGTGCAGGGCATGTAGAGTCTGCAGTGAGATGGGCAACATCAGAAGACAACAAAATAAAATGTCACCAGTGCGAGAATGTGGTTTCTTGTCCGTTTGCTGTGTGGTGTTCTTGGTGCCATCCCTCCTCCCCCAGCACACCCTAGCCTGTGCAGGGCTGTTCTGCCTGCAGGGCTCCCCTGCTGCAGGGTTGGTTGTCCTGCTGCAGGGCTGTCCTGCTGCAGGGCAGTCCTGCAGGGTTGCCCTGCATGCTCTGGTGCTGTTCAGCTGTCTTCGTGGTTTCTCTTCAGAAATCCACAGTGCTGTACTTGGAGCAAGCATTCACTGCGTTCCCACTCAGTACAATAAACCCAGGAATTAAAGAAGGTTTTTCATAATGGTTTTTACTCTAGAGTCCTGTTTCCTGTCATTTATGAGTTACTAACTAGACCTGCTCTCTAGACATGAATACTTTGTGACAACTTGGGTTTTGTAGTTACTTCAGTAACATACTCCTCCACATAACATGGCACATGGAAAAAAGCATTCTCCAACGATCCATCGCTGTCCATCAGCACAACAGCAGATTGTTTGCGGGATTGGCTCAAGCTGCTATGAGGTGGTGGCACTGCTGCCAGTGCACTGCTTGTGAGGAGAGAGATTTGTCCTGGAGCACCTGCATCATGCTGCAGTGGGGCCAAGGCAGCCGTGCTCCTCTGCTCTGGGGGCAGGGGACTCAGCAGAGAGGCAGAATCGCCTCCCTCACCTGCTGTGCACGCTGCTGGAGAGGCAGCCCCCCACCGGACACTGGTGGTTTCTGGGCTGCCAGTGCACATGGCCAGGTTGTGTTATCCTAATTTTGTTATCCCTATGACCTTGTCCCCCAGGCTGCTCTCCATCCATGGATTCCCCAGGTTTTTCTGGATGACATCCCTCTCCTCCAGCAAATCAATTGCACTGAGCGGCTCGGATGGGCAACAGGCCCTGGAGGAACGCTGCCTACTGCCCCAGCAAACTGGTCCTTGCTGTTTGTACTTCCTCTACTCGAGCAAGTACATGTTTAGGAAGAGATCCAGTTTTGAAGGAATCAGGAGTGATAAAAGAGACCGGCTAGTCGCTCAATACTTGTTGCAGTGGTTCATTGTACTAAAACTGCCGTGTCTTCTCATCGGAACTTGTTTTATTTCAGCCTCTGTATCCCATACTGCTGAGTCCTGGTAAATGAAATAGCTTTAGGGTATCAGAAATTTCTTCCTGCATATTTGTAGTCATAATTAATTCCATACATAATTTGCTGTATGAGATAAAGAGGCTTGCTAATCTCAGTCAAAACAGGTTTTTCTTCTTTTTTCTGTTGTGCATTGTTCTTTGCTGATACGTTATTGGTGCATTTTTCACTTTTTAAGTCCAGAGGGATGAACCAGGAACCAGCTGCAGTATTCTGTAACAGTCTGGTTTATGTAAGATAAAATTATGACCTTGCTCTGCTCTCACCTACTTCTTTTTTCCTCAACTCCCTCACTACACTGTTAATATTCACTTTTACCCTCTTAAGCACATTTTTCAGTTGTTCTGCAAACACCTCTGAGGACTCATTTATTTTGTTTCTAGAAACTCAACAGGGTTTAAGGCCAGACAGCACATGAAGAACACATTCTGAAACATTGTGGTGTATTTCACAGAACTACTCTAGCAGAGACCTTAATAACTATGTTTTGTACAGTAACTTTTCCAGAAAGCTTGGTTTTAATATGCAGATTCTCTTTGCAATTGTTATATAATTTCATTAACATTCTTGATAAAGATGTCAAATGGCTGCAGAGTATGGGATTCTCTACAACAAATCCTTATTTACAATTATTTAATATCGAGCATTTAATGTATTCCACTGATGCTTGTATAACATGTGGGGCCAAGAACAAGGCCTTAGAGAAATTTATGATGTCAACAGCTACTTTTACCAAAATGGACTTGTCATTAATTAAAGAATAATTACAGAAAACTCTCCTCTGTGAAACCGTGTTGGCTGGGTCTTAACTTATGATGCCCCTTAATGTCAGTTGTTGGCATGTCTGGGAGACAGACTAAGCTGTACTTACACTCATCACACAGTTTGTCTTTTTTTAAGTACTGGCACACTTGAGTTTTACTTTGGGGGCCTGGAGGGTCTTTTTTTGGAGGAGGAGGAGAGAGAATATATTTTGGTTTGAGAGTTGTTCAGTTGTTTTGTTTTGTTTTTTCTTAATCCTCAAGGATTTCCCCATTGTTCCAAGATTTGTTAAATGTCATTAATAATTCAGTAATTTTCATGAGATCACTTACCATCCTTCCCTGCAAGTTATGCAATGCAGTAGCTTTAAGGTTTAAGCTCTTTTAATAATGCCATTTAATAATGTTGCAAAAAAATGGAGCTGTTCTGTTGAGAGGAAACTGTTACACTGGGTGCACTTCACACAGAGATATCCAGTGCAGTTTGTCATTCCTGCCAGTATGGAACAGTCTGGTGCTGAGTGTGGCGTGTGAGAATGAAATCATTGCAGTCGTGCATTTACCTGTATCACTGTCACGTTGGGGTACATCCCATTAGTTTGTCATTTCTCTATTGGTAAGGACACCACACCTGTGCCAGACCAGCTCTTTCTCTGCTTCACTTTCCTTGGAGTGACATTACCTATAAATCAGATGTTTCCCTGTGCCACTGCAGGTATTTGGGAGCAGAGCCATGGCCTGGGACCAGCTTCTGGAGCAGCCTGGTCCTAGGTGCTTGCTCAGTGACCTTCCTGGCAAGTGGAGGGTTAATGTCATCCTGGGATGCTTTGGGACTGATGCTGGTAATGAAACCAGCACTAAGCATGACATTATTTCTTCATGTGTTGTTTGGCTCTGAAAGCCAGCTGCCTTCAAAATTAAGTAGGTCAGTCTTCTCATTAAAATACAGTGGAATGAGAGTGAGATTGGAGGGGCGGTGGCTATATTGGACAGCTCTGCTGAGACATTAATTAGCACAGTGTCCTCTTTTATCATGCATGCTGTATCGGGTCCAAAAACCCATCTGAGTTATGCTCAAAGGTCTTCTAAATCAGAGGCTTCTGTTTTCATAAAGTGCAGTTGCATTTCAGAAGCAAGCCTCTGTCTTTCTTCGGAAGCAGGTAACAAAAGCCAGGTAGTCATTCAGACACACTGCACTCGACTATAGAATGACCAGAACCAGAGACATGGTCCCAGTGATTCCTGGGGAGGCAGACCCAAATCAAAGGTTGGGAAAATCACAGCCAGTGCTCTCAGCTTTTTTTCCAGTTCTTCCCCATGGCCAAGGAGGCTCTTGGCCCTCTGTGCCCCTGCAGCATGGGCTGGTCTCTCACTTGCCCTTGGCCACAGCCCAGGCAGTGCCCTGGCAGGCAGTGCCCTGGCAGGCAGTGCTGCCCCAGCCAGGACAGGTGGCACCCATGGTGCCAGGTGATGGTGGCCAGGACGGGTGGCACCTGTGGTGCCGTTTTTGTGGGCAGCTCCTTCATCTCAGGGAACCAGAGACCAGCCCGTGCAGCAGTGAGGGCTACAGAAGGAGGAGAGCTCATATGCAGAGGAAGGATGTGAATGGGAGACACACTTCATCTGATTTGAGTACTTGGTAAAGAGGTAAACCTCAAAGAAGACTTTTCCACACATGGAATCATGGAATGCTTTGGATTGGAAGGTTTAAATGTCAACTTTTTAAATTACAACTTTAAATGACAACTTTAAATGTCAACCAGGCCAAGGCCCTGCCATGTGCAAGATTGTCTTCTACTAGATCAGGTTGCTCAAAACCCCATCCAACCTGATCTTGAATGCTTCCAAGGATGGGATGTTGCATACAGGTAAAGATAGTATAAAAAAAAAGACCTTATAAATATAGTTTAGGCTCTAATAGTCTAGCTAAGCTAGCAGTTAGCTTATAACTTCCCATGTAAAAAAATCATAAGAATGAAAGCAGTTAGCACAACAAACTATTCTAGTAAGAAAACTGTTTGCACCTGTAATAAACAAGAAATCTGTCCCATAAAAATCAAAAAAACAAAATATGTGAACTAACCAAAAATAGAGAGATTTAACCAAGATACACCCTAGTCATTTACCAACCAATAAACTAAATATCAGTATATTGTTAGCCAATTAAGTCTAAGACAGTACCTTCTAATATTTCCTATAAATATAAGCTTTGTAAATAAAGAATGGGCTTTTTATGCATGAAGAAACTGGATCCCATCTGTTTTACTGCAACATGGGGACACTCACCACCACTCTGGGCAGCCTGTATGTGTGTCTGGCCACACTCATTGTGAAAAACTTCCTTACATCTAATCTAAATTGACTCTCCTTCAGTTTAAACCATTGCTCTTTGTTCTATTGCAGCAGGCCCTACTAAACAGTCCATCCCCATCATTCTTGTAGGCACTGGAGGGGCTCTGAGCTCTCCCTGGATCCTTCTCTTCCCCAGACTGAGCACCCCCAGCTCTCCCAGCCTGGCTCCAGCCCTGGAGCAGCTCTGTGGCCTCCTCTGGTCTCACCCCAGCAGCTCCAGGTCCTTCCTGTGCTGGGAACTTCAGAGCTAAATATCTTCAATCTGATTTTGCTGCAGCTGCAACTGGAATTTCCAAAAACCAGAATTTCCAAAAACATTTGACAAGGCCCTGTACCTCTTTAAAAAGCAAGACTGCCATGCATTAAACCGGATGGTTGTCTTGTTAAGGGCTAGAGGGAGCATTTGGAGGAGACATTTGGCATTTTCAGGGGAGTGAGTCTACTGGGGGAATCCTGCAGGGATCCACGTTAACACTGGACTGTTCAAAATGTTTCCCTTGTGACACAGGAAGTAAACGGGCAGAGACTAAGGTCAGGTTTGAGGATTATATGGAGCAGTAAAAATTAAAAGGTAACCATGAAGAACTGCTAAAGCATCTTAGAATACTCAGTGGCTGGGAGATAAAATGGCAGATGAAATTCAGTATTATAAAATGAAAGGGCCCCAGTAATATCTATATATTGCCATTGCAGCCCCTCAAAGATGGTTTGCATTGGTGTTCAAAATGGGGATAACCTGAAAGCCTACAGGATTACTTCATAACTTCTTACTGCTGAACTCTTTCCTCATCAAAACATCTTGCCATGCTACACCAATTGCCATCTTTCAAGACAGACTCCAGCCACCCTGGCCCTGGCCCTGGCCCCTGTCGCTATAGGACACGAGAAAACAACTTTTGTGCACACCGCAGCTGCAAGGTGAAAAAGAGAACTTTATTTTTCTGACTCCAGTATTTATAGTTTTACAAAAGTGACAGTGGATTGGAGGGTGAAAGGGCCACCTCTCCAATGACACTGGACAAGCTACCAGTCCATCAACTTTCTCCACCTCTATGAAGGAATGCAAAACAATTGAGTTGTTTACAGAAAGTGTGTGGGAAAGTTTGCAACAAGAATGAAAAACATCAGAAGGCTAGAAGATCTTAAAAAATCAGGGCAACAGGCCCCTGCTTCAGAACAGCTGCTGTGCAGAGCACAGGCACAGCAGGGAGCAGGGAGGACACTTCAGCCCAATGCACTGGCTCCAGGTGCTGCACCAGCACTTGCCTGCTGCAGGGACAGGTCATATCCCTGGCACAAGTGGCTGGTTCAAAGCTCTGAGGCTGATCTGCAGGTGGGGTGGCTGGGTCTGTGTCGCCCAAAAGAAATCCAGTCCCTCACATCCCGGGCCACCTCCCATCACTAGCCACTGAGGCAAGGACTACCCCAGACCAGCCCCTGAGCAGGAGAGGGAGGTTCTGTGGCACCACACCCCTGCCAGGCCTGGTGCACACGAGTGGCTCTCCATCACATGAATTGCCCAATGCCCTGTGTCACTGTGTCAGTGCCTCGTCTCGCTGTCCCATGTCCCTGACAGCTCCCTGTCCTATGCCATGGAGGTACAGGCATCAGCCAGGGTTCCCCTCCTTCCCACGCCCCCTTAGCTCTGCCCCTGGGCTTGTGGAGCACTGCACAGCAGGGCAGGTGGGCTTAGCACTGCACTGAGCACAGACAGGTTGGCAGAGCCAGGCTGGCTGGCAAGCACACACTCTCCCCTTTCTCCAGGAACTTCATCTCTGCTCCCAAATTACGGGAACAGTCACACAGTCAGCACAAGCAAACACAAGGAGCAGATCCCAGTGCCAGTGATGCAGCTGGCAAATTACTTTGGCCCTGTCAGAAGCAATACCAGGGAGAGGGTGTCAGGAGAATAGCAGCAAGACAGAGGTGGAGGAGTGGCTGGAAACAAAATCCACATTCTGCAGTCTCACCCTGAGAGGACGATCAGCCCTGGTCTCCATGTGGGCCAAGTCAGCATGGACTGAAGTTCTACCCCTGACATGGAACAGGCCATGCCAGTCTCTGCAGCAGCCACGTAGATGCTTGGCAGCTGTCAGGCATCAAAAGAGAAGCTGTCAGCACATCCCCCTCAGTTTCACAGTTTCTAGACTAAACAACTCAGGCTAATTTAGGCTTTCACCATAAGCTGCTTTGCCCAAAACTCCCTCTTAAGGGAATTGTATTGGGTTTGCATGGCAGAGTTTTGGTAGAGGGAGGGTTACAGGGATGGCTTCTGTGAGAAGCTTCTAGAAGCTTCCCTCACGTCCAGCAGAGCCAAAGCCAGCTGACCCCAAGACAGACCTGCTGTTGGCCAAGGCAGAGCCCATCAGCAATAGTGGCAGTGCCTCTGGGATTTAAGAAGGGAAAAACTGTGCACAGCATCAGCCAGAGAGAGGAGTGAAGGTATATGAAAGCAACAGCCCTGCAGTCCCCAGGCCATGCAGAGGGAATGAGAGGAGGTGCCCCAAGCTCTGGAGCAGGGATTCC
>VXBC01010688.1:0-53024 GCA_013399945.1 Ploceus nigricollis
TGAGTGTCACACTCAGGCTTAGCCTGAACACCTCCTGCCACAGTGAATCCACCACACACATGAGTACCCCATTCTAATATCTAATTACCCTTTATGGAAAGAAATTCATCATTAAATACAACCGAAACCTCTCCTGGCACATTTAAGACTATGTCTTCTTGTCCTGTCCTTTGTTCCCTGGAAGCAGAGCCTGATCCCCCCAGCCCCATCTCCTGTCACGCAGTTGAAGAGAGTGAGAACATCCCCTCTGAGCCTCCTCTTCTCCAGGCTGAGTGCTCCCCACGCTCCCTCAGCCCCTCTGCACAGGACATGAGCTCCACACCCTTCCCCAGCTCCCCTCCCTTCCCTTCCCTGCACCTGCTCCAGCTCCTCAATGTCCCCCACAATTGAGACGCCCACAACTGGACACAGCACTGGAGCTGTGGCCTCCCCAGTGCCCAGCACAGGGCCACAAGCACTGCCCTGCTCCTGCCAGCCATGCCGTGGCTGGTACAGGCCAGGGGCCATTGGTCTGCTTGCCCACCTGGGCACAGTTGCCACAGGTTCAGCCGTGTCCAACAGCAGTCTCGGGTGCCCCAAGGTCCTGAGAGCACCTCCCGGGACGAGCCAGAACCCTCCCTGTGCCTTTTGGTGCGCTCTGGTACAATATGGACAGTAATAAACAAAACATAATTTGTAGTAGTTATCAATAAAATATTTCTAGAGGTGGGATTCTCAGATTTCCTATAAAAATATACCTGTATGGGTTAATTGACTTTTTTTCTGAAGAACTTTCAGAGTTCTGAGTCATGGATGATGTACAGGATACAAACTGTGAGCTGGAATGTTGGCATGAGCAAAGCCATGGCCTGCCCTCGTGCTTACAGACAAAGGGAAATCCAGGACAGAAATGCAGACCTGACCATAGGGATCTGTGAAGATATATAATGGATATTGTAGTAGGGTTAGAGTTTTGTCTTGTGCTTATAGTTTCTTCGTGACAAAGAGAGACACACTTCTGAATATATACCTGCCCTTATTTGACTTTCTAGCAGCTTTTTTTCATCTCCTTCTGAAAAGAAATATTTCCTAGCCTTGACTGAACCAAATAAATTTTGCTTCTTATCCACAGTGGCTGAAGAGGTGTATTCAGGACCCCCCAGCAGCAATTCCTGCTGCAGAAGTGTGTCAGGCTTTATATGTTTTGCAGTTCGTACACAAACCCACTGTGTGCATTCCAGGGTCCAGATACTCCAAACTGCAGTAGGAGATTTATCTTCTAGTCTCATTAAGACTTATTTTGTTTGATTTTTGCCACACAAAAGCTGGGCTCTTGCCCTCAGAGAGATCCTCGTCGTGCTCGGCAGAGCACATGGAGTGTGAGAAATGCTACTCACTTCCAAAAATTTATAAAGGTTTATTAAAACCTTATCAAAAATACAACAGAAGACTGAATAGAGAAAAGATTACAGCACCAGGAGCAAAGGATTTTTTCTACCATGAGCTCACCTACACAATGGAGGTTTCTCCTTTTAACCCTTTTGCCCCTCCCAAAGTTCTGTCCATCAACTCCTTCTTCCCTGTCCAGTGGTGTTTACTTCCTTAAATCTTGATTGGAGGTTAGGTTTTGCCACAGTGACAAGCCGACCCTCCCAAATGTCCCAAACCCAGGCTGTCCCCTGCTAACAACACAAGGGGGTAAAACATAACTATAAATCTATAGAAGTTTTCTTAACATATATACATAATATGTGCCTTTTAATTGTGAGAGTCAATCATCACATTAGTCATCTCTCACACGGAGGGGTGGATGTATCCCCGGGATGTGGCCGCTGGCTCCGTGTGCTCCGGCCAGGTGCAGACCGGGCTCCCCTCACACCTCACACACCGCCAGGCTTCCTCAGAATCTTCAGGGATGGCTCCCAGCCCTCCCTCTTGAGTCACAAACCCCATTCCAGCTCAGCCCGGGTGTTATAAACAACTCAGACCCCAAGTGGGAATGAGTTATAAAAGTTTTATTGAGAACAAATAAAAATTTCACAAAGCAAATGGGACAGTGTTGGGAGCATGGCCGACCACAAGAGGCTCATCCACAAAATGGCGGCTCTGCCTTTCACATCCCTGGTGTTTCATCAGCCAAATACATATTCAAACATTTTCCTTGCATATCCCTGGCCCCTCCTAAAGTCTGCCAGTCAACTCTTCTTTGCCATGCATTGGTGGAGACCTTCTTGCAACTGGATTGGAGGTGAGGTGTTGTCACGCCAAGTTCCCCCAGTGACAAGCTTCCCCCATTGCTGGCTGCCTCATGCAAGGGACACCTGCCCACACCCCTCCCACACGTCTCTGACAACCCCGACCACCAGGGTTGGCTGGTGACAACAACAGAGAGGGCAGGGGAGAGGATTAAAGGCAGAACCAAAAGGGGTCCAACAACAACCTACAACAGAGTCACACATCAAAAGAACCTTGAGCCTTAGCAAAACTTCTTTTAACACACATAATATCCNGGATTGGAGGTGAGGTGTTGTCACGCCAAGTTCCCCCAGTGACAAGCTTCCCCCATTGCTGGCTGCCTCATGCAAGGGACACCTGCCCACACCCCTCCCACACGTCTCTGACAACCCCGACCACCAGGGTTGGCTGGTGACAACAACAGAGAGGGCAGGGGAGAGGATTAAAGGCAGAACCAAAAGGGGTCCAACAACAACCTACAACAGAGTCACACATCAAAAGAACCTTGAGCCTTAGCAAAACTTCTTTTAACACACATAATATCCATTCCGCATTTGCGAGCACCAATCGCCACACCATCCATCTATAACACCGGGGGTGTCCCCAGCGCAGGGGACACAGCCACGACACGGAGCTGCCGCCGCTCCACACCTGCAGCCCGCGGGGGAGGCCGGACCCCGCCGAGGCCGCCGGGGCAGAGGCAGGGCGGGGGCGCAGGGAGTGGCCGGCAGGAGCAAGGCAGTGCTTGTGGCCCTGTGCTGGGCGCTGGGGAGGCCACAGCTCCAGTGCTGTGTCCAGTTGTGGACCCCTCAATTGTTGGGGACATTGAGGGGCTGGAGCGGGTGCAGGGAAGGGAAGGGAGCTGGGGAAGGGTGTGGAGCTCATGTCCTGTGCAGAGGGGCTGAAGGAGCGTGGGGGGCTCATCCTGGAGAAGGGGAGCTGGAGGGGGACGGCGACACCTTTTCACTCTTGGTGCCTCAGTGCCAGGAGGGTGCACCCGGCGGGGGCTGGCGCTGCTCCCAGGGAACAAAGGACAGGACAAGAAGACACAGTCTTAAGTGCGCCAGGCGAGCTTTAGCTTGGACACTAGGAAGAATTTCTTCCCATAAAGTGTGATGAGATACTAGAATGGGCTGCCCGTGCGTGTGGTGGATTCGCTGTGGCGGGAAGTGTTTAAGGAAAGCCTGGACATGGCNTCTGCGTTGTTTCAGCTCAGTGAATCTCGTTAAAAACGCCTGGTTTCACTTTGGCGTGTTTTCTGTTGAATTTATACCATTTATGTTAATTATTGAGGTTTAATTTTTTTAACAGTGCTTTGCACTGGGTATATCTTACGGTAACTAAGCAGCACGCTGTGGGAGATGGCAATCTTGGCAAAGCCCTTATTGGATATAAAAGAAGAAATCCCTGCTCTTGCTCATTTTTCAGATTTTACTGAGATGATGAGGGCGCTGGGGTATCCTCGACTCATATCCATGGAGAATTTCCACACCCCAAACTTCATGCTTGTGTCAGAAGTGCTGCTGTGGCTGGTCAAAAGGTTGGTGATGAGGCCAACAAATTTTGGGCTGATGCTGCCATGAGGGGAATGTGCTTGGGAGCTGATGGTGTGCTGTGAAATTAGGGAACTCAGTGATATTTAATCATTCTTTGAGCTCTCCTCAATATCAGACAGAAATGTGGTAGTTTGCAGGTTTCTAGCTTAATGACACAGCCTGGAGGAGCAAACCCAGTGACTCAGTGCTGCCAGAGGTTGCACCCTGACTGTAGGCACACTCATTCAAAAGTAGCCTTATCTCTCTCACATATTCTCCAAATTCCACAGCCATCCTGTCCATGTCTGACCTTTTATCCAAACAAGGTGATCTGTTGTGGGAACTTCACCAAAACCCAGCCAGTTCTTGCCTTGTTGCTACAGCCTGGTATTGTCCTGCAGCCACAACATGTTTAAAAGAAATAAAGTGGTTTGGTTCTAATCTAGTACTGTCCAGTTGCAGTTTTACACCCATTTAACCCATGGACAGGCTTAGGTTAAATATTTCTGGGTCTTGAAGTGTTATTTGAATTGTACATTATTTTCTCTCTCCCACTTAAGTGTAAAATTAAGAGTTTTTTTAAGATTATAAGGTAGAACATTATAATTGAAACCAACATTGACCAGTTTTCCTGATTGCTGTTTTTTGGCCTGGATTAATAATTATTAATTATTAAATTAGGGAACTAATTACTCTTCATTATGTGAAAAGAACTTTCTGGGGCTGCAGGGGTATCTGGAATTAATAATTACCAAGTCATTAGAAATTTGCTGAATACTCTTGCAGTTGTAATGAAATAGGGATATACTCACAACCATTCAAAATTACTTGGATTAAGTTGGCTACATAGTCTTTAAAATGCTGCTGTTACACTGAGGGTCCCAATCACTGAATTTCCTTTTAGTCTTCCCTGGTTCCTTCAGACTGGCCACTTCTAGAAGTTTCTGCATCTCACTGATGTTTTTTTTTAAGCATTTCATAGATTTCAGTTTGTTTTTCCATAAGTTTCCTTTACTTGTGAAAGGAGAATGTTTGAAATGATGTCTGGCTGTGAACTTGTGCAGTGTGTCAGGTTTTACAGCTCCTGCAGTTTGTACAAACCCCCTGTGTGCATTCCAGGCTCTGGATGGCCCAGTCTGCAGCAGGAATTTATTTACACATTTATTCTCCAGTCTTGTCTGTGCTTACTCTGTGTTTGATTTCTGCTCACAGATGAAGCAGGCTCTTTAATGTTGCCAGAACCTTGTTGTGATCTGCAGATGTTGTTTGCACAGGTATGAGCCTCAGAGTGACATTCCTGGGGATGTGGACACAGAGCAGGACCGGGTTTTCTTCATTAAGGCCGTGGCTCAGTTCATGGTGAGTGTGCCCAGGAGCTGTGCTTGGGCAGCAGTCCTGAAAATCTGAATTCCTGGTTCCATGGCAGCTTTAGAGCTTTCACTCTTAACCCCACAGAGTTTCCCTGCAAGGGGTGGCTGAGTTTGAGTTGCATTCTGGTGCTGCTTTATCCCTGCAAGTGTCCAAGGCCAGCCTGGGCAGGACTTGGAGCAACCTGGGATAGTGGCAGCTGTCCCTGTCCATGGCAGGGGTGGAACTGGATGAGTTTTAAGGTCCCTTCCAACCCAAACCATTCCATGATTCTGTGATCCTGTGTCTTGTGCTGCTGGAAATTTGAAGAGGCCAGGGCATGCTGTTACTGACATTCTGTACTTCTCTCTGCAGAACTGGGATCTAAGTATGATATTGGGATCTTGTTGCAGTGTGTTTTTATGGTTTGCCCCCGAACCCCTGGGTTTCTCCCCTGAGGTTCTCCTCCCAGGTGTGTCAGCCCTTCCCCCTCTCCCCAGTCAGAGCCCTGTCAATCTCCAGAGCCTGTCTGTCAACCTTCGCCTTATCCTGGGGGAATTCCAAAGGGATGTCAAGTGATTGGGCAGATTTAAAAGATGCCCCCTCCTAAATATAATATTGGGATCTAAATTGGGATCTAAAACAATACTCATCCTTATCTCTCCTAATTTGTAAAAGGTGACAGTGGAACACACAGCTGTAGATGGGAAATGTTTTTAAACCATTTAAATTGTTTTAGAAGAGATCCCACCTTGGTTATTGCTAACTTTGGATGCCTGATTCTTTTCTGTGCTTGAATTATCATAATTTCTGGTGTTTTCATTATGATACAGAATCATATTTTGGTTGTATGAGATTTCCCATAGATCAAGGCATGTGGTTTTTTCTCAGATGAATTTTTTTATGCAAGAGCATATTTGTATTGGGTCATCAAATTTTTTAGTCTTTTGGAGTAAAATAACATTGTCCTTCCTAAAATTCATGTTATTTGGAAGCAGCGTGGGCCTTTGATGTTATCACACACTTAGATTAACACTCTTCATTATGTGACAAGAACTTTCTGGGGCTGCAGGGGGATCTGGAAGCGATGGAAGTTTTTATCCTAATACCAAAGATGAATTGCAATACTTTTTAAAATGTATTAAAATGTCATTTTAACAATATTTCCCTTGTCATTTGTGAATAGTGTGCGCCATAAATTCTCTTAATTCTTAATTTTGCCATGTTCAGAGCAGGGTACATTCCTGTACATATTAGAATGTACTTTTGAGCCTTGGAGCATCATGAGATGGAGTGAACAGGTCTGTTCTGTTTGGAAGGGTTTCCCCCTCCAAGCACAAGTCTGGAAGCAGAAATAATGTGATGCTTTTCAATAGCTGATTTCATGTCAGAAATCCAAAGGGTTTTGGAGAATTACATAATGTGAATCAGAAAATGAAATTAATGGAAATTACATTAGTCATCTTGTGCTTAGTCTCAGTTAATATTACAAGTTAGTGTGGGGATTATTGTAGGTTTTCAGCATTTTCAGGATGAGAGAAGCTTGTAGACATTTCCTTAATAATTCACTGTCCATGCAATCCACAATTATCTTCCCCAGGAGTGAATGGCTTTGTGCATCCGTGGGCAGATGGGAGATGTGATGGAGACAGAACTGTCTCAGAAGAGAATGTCAGGGCAGATCCATCACCAGGGAATGGAGCTGGAGCTTTGCTCTGCTTTACTGAACAAGGAGTGAGGAGGTGTTAATTTTCCACACAAATTAGCTACTGCACTGTATTCCTGGCAGTTTGAGAACTTACCAAAAGTCTCCTTCCCATACCCAAAAGTTCTGAAGTGCCTGCAAGGTTGCCTTAGGTGGGTTTTTAATCAGTTCCCCCCTAGAGCTGCCCTGATCAGTGGGGCTCAATACCTGGCTCCTGCTTAAGCCCACTTGGATCCAAATTTGAGGTAGAGTGCAACAAAAAGCCTCCAATGAGTTCATCTCATAGAAATTCATTCATGAAAACAAACTCAGCAACCCAAGGGCACAAAACCTTTTGTAAGAGTCAGACATCACAGAAAATTTGGCTTCATGATATTAATAAAGCAGATTGTGAAGTTAAGCAAATTTTCTGTCTGTTGCTGCTGTTCTTGCTGTATATTTATATTTTTTGTTGCATTTTAACCATCTGATCTTCAGAATAAATAGCTGTGGTTTTTAATGGTTCTATAAAACTAGAAATGTTATAGCATAAAACAACAAATCAAATAGGTGTCTCAAAGATAAGTGATGGAGGTGACTTTCCACACATGAAGTTGTCTTCTTGACCCCACAGTGCCAGTCTGAAAAATATATATACTTGTCTGTGTATTTTTTCTCTTTTTAAATAGCCTTTGAATGAAAAACCTTTTTTTTTCCTCTTACTAGACATTGATTTTACTCTCTTGAGGGTGAATGAAGCTGAAATTGGAACTTCTGTCTCCAACAACATCCTTTATAATTTAGTGCATCAGTCCCCTTTGGACAGGGGATGTTTAACAGAGTCTGTCAATTTAATGACCACTTCTCCTATAATGGAATACTTGCTGTTTCTGCAATTAATTTTTTAGATTGCTTCTACTGCAAGGGAAGGGAGGTGAACATACCTGGCTTTTCACTTTGTGTCTTGGCTCATTTGAGGTCATTCTGAGACCAACATTTCAAAAGCAATTAAGGATTTTTTGTACTCTGAGTCTTGTATTCCCCTGGCTGAGGGTGCACAACATCAGGAGCCTGTTCTGGAAGTTTGGGCTTCAATTTTCAGAAATCACAGAAGATCCTGACTTGGGACTGAACTCTGGCAGCCTTGGGGCTGTGCCCATTCCCTGGGGAGCCTGTTCAGTGCCCCACCACGCTCTGGGGGAAGGAACTTTTCCTGAGATCCAACCTGACCCTCTCCTAACACAGCTCCAGCCATTCCCTGGGTCCTGTCTCTGCTCAGATACAAAGAGTCATTTTCCTCTGCTGGGTTGAGATTTTGGGATGAGAGAGACAAGAGGAAAATATTTATTGGAAATTAAAGTCTGATTTTAAAATCACAAAGTCTTGACAAAATAATAATAGGCATGGGCCAACATCCATTTGCTTTGTTTCTTTGGGAAAGCTGGAGCCAGATCAATAGTTTGTAGTGTGGTGCTTTTTCTCTTTAGTTTCACAGGATTTTTTCCTTCAGTCCATTATTCAGTGAAGCTTAATGCAGAGCTTATAATTGTATTGTACCAAATATTGTAATGTCTGAGTCTCTCCCCCCAGCTTGAAGATCCTGCTCTGTCAGAGCCTGAGGGAATGTGAATTCCTTCCAGGAACACTGTAAAACCAGAGCTGTGTAATACCACCACTGACTCATGGATAGGCTCTATCTGCTACAGCATTCCCAAAGGAGAAACATTTCAGCAGAAGTTTCATCTTAAAAATATACTGAAAAGAAGATGTTAAGTCACGTTTGTGCTGCATGTGTCATTTTTAAGCTTAGTTTTTGGACCCATAGCTGGTGATCAATATTTTTTTTTTTTTTTGCTTCCTTGTTTAGTTATGCCACCACAAAGACTCCCTCAAAGTTTAATCTGAAATTTGTGGTTGGCTCCTTGTGGCTATTCATTTATAATATAAACTTACCAGGAATTTCAAGAACAACATTTGTGTCCTTTCTGTGACAGACAGTTATTTTCCCCCTTTATTATTTTGAAGCACAAAAAGATAATATTAGAATTTTTTGTATTTTTTTCCTCAGTGTTCTCTCTGTACCTTTCAGAGATGGAAGGCAAGGGAATAAAATCACTAATATCATAGCAGGAAAAAAATTGAGAGAAGCAATAAAACATTTGGAAGGTGCTGCTGGAAGAGAAGACAGTTAAATTAGGATAACTGATCTCATTCTTGCAACTCATTAAGGGTGAAATTTACCTCTCTGCAGCATCATCACAAGACCTGGGCAGCACTTACTTTCCACTTAAACTTAATTTGAATTTAAATGGTGCATAGGGTTTTTGCTGATCTTTATTCAGGGAAGAAATGATGATAGTTTGAGGGTTTTTCTGCAAATGTTCTGACATACAGAAAGTGCACAGCTTTCAGAAAATTTCTTCTAGAAATACCAGTATTATTATGAGGCAAACTGAGTGTCCAAACAGGAGGAATTAATCTGTACGGCAAAGCCTGGTGCCCCCAAAAAGAGCTTTGAGTGCAGATAACTGAGGATTTTGTTCTTTGTGGCTGCTGAATGGTTTCTTTCTTGCCCAAGGCTACCAAGGCTCACATCAAGCTGAACACCAAGAAGCTGTACCAGGCCGACGGACACGCGGTGAAGGAGCTGCTCAAGGTCACCTCGGTGCTCTACGGGGCCATGAACACGCAGGGAGGGGAGCGTGCAGACCTCCCCGAGGAGGACAGCACCAAGTTCAAGTTTGATCTGGGCTCAAAAGTAAGCAAAACTGCCACTCTTGTGTTCACTTGGGAAAACTCGTCTGTTTTCTAGCTGGCATTTAAGTGGAGAATGTTCTGGCAAGGCAGTAGGCAGGGTTTTAAGTCAGACTTTCAGTAGGTGGGGTTATGTGACTCTGTGATATGTTTAAATCTCTGAATTCTCAACCAGAAGCATAATACAAGGCAACAGTGGCACAAAACTGGTTCTCTTTGTATTAAAATCCTGTTGACACCACAGAAATATTGGAGTAGGTTGGAATAAACATTATTTTCTACCTACTAAACTTTTGCAACAGGAGAAGCTTGAAAAATACTGTCTGAAAGTTGGTTTTCAGCCCATTTGCATTGAAAGAAGGGGAAATCTTCCTGTGACCCTAACAGACATCAAAGCTGTTCAAGCCCTTAAAATAAAAACCATCTCTTGATATTTTAAAAGCACCTTCTCTAAATATTAAAAAAAAAAAAACAAACAAAACCCAGCACTTTGCTAAATAAGAGGAATTTCTGTTACTACTTCTGTGGAAGATGTCCCTGCCCATGGCAGGAGTGGGACTGGATGGGCTTTAGGGTCTCTTCCCACACAAACCATTGTATGATTCTCTGTTTCTGTGATTCTTGAGAAAATGGCAGACCCAGAAGTGGTTCTCCTCTCTGTAAGTCTGATGTGTCTCTCTGAAAAAATAACAAAAAACCACTTGGTAGATGCTCAAAAGTTCATTACTTCCATTGCAGGCTAGTCCCATTCCTCTTGGTATATGAAGTTTTTACTTCTGCTTATGAAAAAGGTGATGTTTCCCTTTGTCCTGGGCAGCACATGAACCAACAACTGGCTGAGCCACAGTTCTGAGGAGATTTGTGGGGGTTTTTTCCTTGGCCTAAAGTATTTGGGGTTTCACTCAGAAACCTGTACCTGACAGAGCCTCACCTGGACTGTTTCAAAGCCAAGAGAGACTCTGTCCACTCTGATTCTGGTGCACAACCTCTGGCAGAGTTTAGACCTCCAGTGCAATTTTGACATCAGAATGAGAAATACCATGGATATTCTTTGTGGTGTTGAGGATTCTCCTGCTATTCAGTGCTGTTGCTGTGTTCCCAGATTGCTGACTTGAAGGCAGCTAGGCAGCTTGCTTCTGAAATTACCTCCAAAGGAGCAGTCCTGTATGACTTACTTGGCAAAGAGGTGGAACTGAGGGTAAGTACACGCTGGGGAGTGGGGAAAAACTTGTGTTCACTGGGTGCCTCAAAGGAAAAAGGGGAAAAAAGTCTCAGTTCTTATTAATGTCTGCATCTGAGATGAATATTCCGTGAGTTTGAAGGAATGGGCCTGACATTTTGCATTTCCTTCCTACTCCTGTTCATGGCTGGACTGCAGGCAGCCTGAGAGAACAGCTTGGCATTTTCTCTTCAGCAGAAAACTGAAATACTCTCTGTTTGGAAGTCCATGTGCAGGCTGTAGTGCTGGGGATGGATATTCTGACAGATAAATGATGAGTGCTGTCAGTTTTCCAAGGGCAAGGCTCATTATTTCTGTGGCAGGAGCTGGAGGCATCACAGCCTGCAGGGTACATGTTCTTCAGCTTAGGTGGAGAAGCAAAATCAAAAGCTGTAGTGTGAAGTCAGTGCACACTGCCAGGAAGTCTTGCCATTATTTTCTTCAGTGCCTTTATCTGCAATGCTGGAGGTTCTTCATTTTCTGGAAAGGGACTTCAAAGAGAGAGACCCTGCATGGTGTTGGAAATGTTCAGATGTATGAGCTGTAGGGAGTGCACCCTTAAGAGCTGTAAACTCTGAGCCTCCACAATTAATGCACTCAGATCCTTGTTTGATGGAGTGCAGGTGTTTCAAAGGGTGGCTGATATATCCCCTGGGAAGTTCCTCCATGTGTCACTGCCTTTCCTGCTGGATCCATACATCACTGTGGTGTGCAGGGTGTTAGTATTTCAAAAGAGGGGGAGAATTGATAACCCAGTTTAACTCAACATGCAGCAGTGTCACAGAACTGTTAATCAGTTACTTCTCCTCTTGCACTCTGCCTAATTTCTTGGCTTTGAAGGAGTTTTCACACAGCTGCTGTGTGATGTGTTAATATTTGCTTTAGTGGAGCATTGGACCCTTTTGCTCTGAGTACAGCATCCCTGTAACTCTGCTAAAAGTCAAATATAGATCAGTTTAGGCATTTTTAAAAGTACTCAAGCATTGGTTTGAATTGGGTGTTGTTTAGTCACTTGAAATCAAGGCTTTGAGGACACTCAGTTTAGAACTGGGCCCTGGAGTAGGGCCAGGCACAAGTGGAGTGTGCTGAAAGCAAGAGCTGAAAAATGAAGAGATGAGAAAGTGCTTCAGTGCAGCCACTTCTCAGTGGGGCTATTAAGAACTCTGGAGTGGGAGCCTGCTTAGAGGTGCCATAAAAGGATGGGATTTCTTAGAGAGAGCAGTGAGCACATGTTCCTTGTGGCTGAGCACACAAGGTGGGGGCAGCTAATCCTGTCCAGGTGCACAGGTTGTGTTTTGCAAAAAGGTTTGGCAGATGGAACTTGTTGTCTTTAGGAAATGCTGTACTGGGAAAGGTGACCTTCTGTGCCATTAGCTCTGAGTGCATGGCCTAAAGGCAGCAGGTGACAGTGACAGCACAGGGAGAGCCTCCAGAGAGCTGCAGAAGATGCTTTTGGGCTCTGTTCCTTATGATTTGGGGCTGGTTCCAAGGTTTTTCAGTGATTTGTTAAACCTGAAGGACCCATTTTTGGCTGGTGTGTTAAATGTCAAGTTTGGTGCATGCAACAAACTTGAGACTTGAGTGTGTAGCAAAGCAAACAGGTTTCAGGCTAAAAGTCAGGAGGTTGCAGGAACCAGTTTGGCGGTGGAATTTGTCATTTTTAATTATCAGCCCCCAGCTCTGCCTTTCACCTGAAGTATGAAATTTGCCCATCCCAGGAGAGGCTTAGAGCCAAACGCTGCTGGGTTTTTCCATCCCTGTTGGGTCTGGGCTTCTTGTCAGTGCTGAGGGCAGTCAGGAATTGCCCTTCCTCATCTGCCACATCCTCCCTGGATCCTTCACAGGGAGGTGCTCAAGAGACCTCAGCAATGGCATCCTCTGCCTGCCCTTCCCACCCCATTCCAGGTGGGGAAGAATTGAAGTTCATTCTGGCTTTGGGTGGGGAGTAGAGCTTTGCTGGTAGACACCAAATTAGTTGCCATTAAACCAAGATTACTTTTACTGCTTTTTAATGTGCAGATTATTGATTTCCATTGGTTATTTTCTTCTGGCAGTGCCTGGCTAATTAATGTTCACACTAAGTGGCACTGCCAGAGGGTTTGTGCTGTTGAAGGGTAGGGGAGCAGTGTGGTTTAGTTTTTTATTCCATTTTATCTCCTGAAACCTGTTGCATGTGCCAAAATCTATCAACAGCTGTCATAGTGTTTAAAGGAATTTGAAAACATGGGAGTTTTATGTTCCCTGAACCTCTTTTCTCTTTCTTTTTCCAATCCATTCATTTCCAAATATTTAAATAAAAGCTCTTCCTACCTAAGCTTCAACAGGCTGATGATAAATCTTATTTCTATCTTAAGAGAAGATGGCTTCATTTTCCAGGAACTATAAAGGAAATGCCAGCGTTTGGCACTAATGGGTTGACTCGATCTGTTTTCATAGTCTGAGCAGCTTTTGGGGAAAGATCATTGTGGAAAAGTGAAGTAAAACTCATTATTTGTTTTGGAGATGTTGACTCTAATTTGCTCCACAACCTTTACCTTCTTTGTTGGAGTCTTTTTGTACATAATTTGTGGAGTCTTTTTGTACATAATTTGTATAGAAACTGTGTAGAAAAACTTCATACATTAGATAAATTTCATTGCTCCAAGTCATGAAACACTTTTTTTAATAAATTACTTTCTGAATAAAAACAAATTTCAGCTAGAGAAGAATTTAGGGGAATGGTTCTGATAGATTTATTGGAGGTAGAGAGTGCTGTAAATGTATGTACATATTTTTGGGGAAGAGTTGAGGTCTGATTTCTTGGAAATGTGGTTCTGTGCCTTTCTGAAGCCTTTGCAAATACTTTATTCCCTGACTGAATATACAGTTCTTCTGTGTATTTAAACTGCTTCCCAAGTTAATCTGTAATGCTAAAAAAGAATCTTTCATTAGCAATAGAGGAAGAAACAAAACCTACAGGGTTTGCTGAATTCAGACTATGGTGTTGTTATGTGGGAGAAAAAATCCCAAACAGCCCCCAAGGCTGGATTGTCAGATGAAAATCCCAAATATAAAAATATAATTACTGAGTTCTGTGGAAGCTCTGTTGTTTCTAGCCCAGCTGTGGATGAGCACAGTGCAGGTTATTGGTGTCCTGTGGTAGTACTGGAGACACAGAATTTTTATTTAAAAACACATTTAAGCATTACATTTGGAAGGTAATTTGCAGCTTCCAGTCTTGCTGGTCAAATCCTGGAGCACAGGAATTGCAGCTGGGATTTGTAGAGTTTAGTGGAGCTGATGAATGAGCTTGGTACCACACAGTGAGATCCCTAAATGAAAAGCCAATTCCATACAAATTCCATGCATGGAGAAATACATCTTCATCTTTATTGTTTCCTTTCCTGCCAGGGGCACTTTCTCTGCAGTTCATTGCTATGTGACTTTAATTTTCAGAATATTTACAGTTCCCTTTGGAAGAGTAAGCAGGCATGTTGAGTTTTTTGCATGGGGAAGATGGGGTTGATTTGGATTTGAGATGGGGATGAGAGATTTTGTTTGGATTTCTTTCTCTGTCTTCCTACACAGTACTAAATGAATGGAGAGAAGAAGAAGTTGAAAATACCAGTCTGTGATTAAGGTTGTCAAACCCCAAATCAAGAAAAGCAGCAAGGGAATTAATGTCAGCACTCAGGCAAAATGCAGCAATGCTTCCCTGTGCACTCCCTTTTCTGGGATGTACACAGCTGCCATTCTGTACATGGAAAAAGATGTTGGAAAAGCCAGTGGTGCTCTGTATCCTAAAAACATGGCAGGGTGGGGGAAATGGCCAGATTGACCTTTGGGGGAAGGGAGGGGTGATGAGCTGGTCCAAATCATTCTTCAGCTCAAAATAAAGCATTAATGAGACTTTCAAGGGCAGTTGTCCTCAGTTGAGGAAGGGTTCTCTTGAATTATCCTACAATGGAAATCCAAAAGAAAAAATTCCTGGCTGTTTATAACTCTTGAGTGCCTCCCACTCTGCTTCTGCCAGAGGTCCTGGGGCACACTAGCAGGAGCCTGTCAGGAAGCTGCCCTGCTCAGACTTGCTGAATTATTGGACACGGGAAGATAATGGAGCAAAAAGAAATTCCAGAAGAAAACTGCCTCTGTGCTGCTGGCAGGCAGAGAGATTTCTGACCTTCTCAGGCTTGTTTTCATTTTATTTACCTCTTAATTAGCTGGAAGCCCTGTAAAACTGAAGAAAAATGAAAATAGTATTTTCTTTCAAGGCTTTTAGCTTGTGCTGAAGATGGACAATGCAGTGGGTTTGTGTTCTAATGCTCCTCTTGGCACATATCCCATCTGTGCCCTTGAACAAAGTGTTTATTCCCTGTATCCACTCCTGTAAATAAAGGAATTGCTAAATTTGGTAGATTAAAGCTTTTAACAGCCACATGAAGTGTTTGCCACTCTGTAGAGGATAAATTCTGGGCACTGCTCCCTGTTATTGTTATGCATGCCCACAGCACCAGCTGATTCCCAAACTGATGGGAGGCACTGAGAATCTTGTTACCAGCTCAGCTGGGAAAGGCTGGAATTAAACTCTTCAGAGAGCCAAAGGCATTTAGACCCAGCTGTGGAACTGAGGCAGTGTTAGCTCAGCACCAAGCCTTGCCACTAAGGACATTTCTCTTGGATCTCTTTATTCCCAGCTTTTGGATTAAAGAGCCCTTCCTCCCTTCCTTCCCCCTGCCACCACAGCTGCTGGGGGAGAGGGAGATGTGATTTCAGAGATGGCTGCATCACTCCTTGCTCTTTGGAACTTAACTGCAAAAAATCATTTTATTGGGAATGTTGAAGCATTTTCCCGCCTGCCAAATGTTCCTTCTGTTCCCACTGCCTGAGGGAGGCTGATAAATGAATTTCTCTCATTTCCTGGGCTTTGGTTACAGAACTGCCAGACATAGAACTTCTAGTGGAAATTTGTAACCTGAAATTGCCACAACTCTGGAGAATTACTTGGTTTGCTTCAGTTTTTTTTTAACAGTCCTGCTTCTAACCCAAGCCTAACCTGTCACTTTGAGGAAGAGGGCTTATTGCAAACTGGGAAGCCAAAATTAACCCTTGCACCTGTGATCCAGTGTTGAACCAATACTAGATAGCTTTAACCAGAACTGCAGTTGTGTGTATGTATTTAAAGTCAGAAATCATTTTGTATGACATTCCCAGGAATATTTAGCTTGAAGAAATGGCATCAGCTGTAAAATAGTGGTTGGCACATTTCTCCTGGCATTTTGGGGACTGGTTATGTCCAGTGGAAGGTGTCCCTGCCCATGGCAGGGAGTTGGAATCAGGTGAGCTTTCAGGTCTCTTCCAACCCTACCCTTTTTTTCCTTTGTAAACCAACCAGCAATGCCCATGCAAGGCCATTTTTAGCTGATTGTATTTGGAGTTTCACTCACAGGCTTAGCTTCTGCTCTGGAACAAGAAGTTCCTTGTCATCTTCCCACAGTCTGGAGGAGACATCCGAGGCCACCTCCTGGCCAAGGAGCCATGAAGTGACCCCCTGTAGTCCTGAGGACTGATCCAAGATTTACCAATGCAGTCTGTCCTCAAACCTTGCACAAAGTAAATGAAGGATGAGGATTCTGATGGGTGTGGAAAGATCACAGGAGGCACATCCTGGGGTTTGTCAGCTGAGGGTGAATCAGTGGCATCAACTCCAGAGCCAGAAAATGGATGGACCTGGTGAGGGAGGGAACAGAGCAGTGTAAATTCATCCCTGTCAGAAAGCTTTAAAGTTCCCTTTCCTGCCTCAGCACGGAACCACGTGCAGGTTACTTCTGATTCTTTCTGATCCATTGAAAAATTAAGTTTTCCACTTGCTTCTCTCTCCCAGACCTCCTTGTGACATGGGTTTTACATGCTGGGATAGCTGAGGGTTTGGGGCACTGATTGAGGCTCTGCATTGCTGAGTTGGGAAATGGCTTTGTGGACACCCTTTGCAGACTGCTGAGATGAGCATGAAACCCAGCAGCATAGTCTGGAAGCAGCAAAATTCTCATTTGCCATGACTTTTAATGTCTTGAGGGGGCAGATGGGCTGTTGGGAAGGGTCAGATTCCTTCAGAGGGATTAATGTCCCTCATGAGCCTTCCTGTTCCAATAGTGCCAAGTCACCCATCCCCTGGATTAGCCACATGTGGTCCCAGCGTGGGTGAGTGAACTCCCTGAGGAACAAACTCCTACAGGAGAGCTTTGTGGCCTGCATGGGCAGCTGGAATTGCCAAGGCCCTGTTTGCAGGGAGCAGGGGATATGGGGCTGCCTAGATTGAGGCTGAAGTGGCAGTGAGGAGTGCACAAACTTCTGTGTGCATCAAGCTTAGAACTCCTGGGAAACAAAAAAATATTTCTGAGGTCAAAACCTCAGAAAAAGAATCATGGAATGGTTGGGGTTGGAAGGGACCTTGAAGATCACCCAGTTCCACCCCTGCCATGGGCAGGGACACCTTCCACTATCCCTAAGGTGGCTCCAAGCCCCATCCAGCCTGACCTTGGCACTTCCAGGGATGGGGCAGCCACAGCAAGACCAGTGTGCTAGGAAAAAAGCTTTCATTTCTGTTCCTTACCACAAAAAATGTGTTCAGAAACCTCTGCTAGACTTTGAGCACATCAGAACATGCTATTACACCACATTTATCATCAGTGACTTGCATGCTGGTCATGCCTAATTACTTGTCTTTGGTTCCTTCCTGCAGTTTAGAGGAAGAGTGCATCCCTTTGTCCATACATCAGGCACACTGGAAGCTGCTTTATCAGCTTCTAGTCCATAAAAATGGAAATCCATTACCAAGTTGAAAATGCTTCCCTGGGCATATTTGCAGAATGGGTTTTGCAATAGTGGCTCTTCATTGTTTACTGGGAATGAAGCTCCTGGGGAGAGATTCCCAGTAAGGGAAGTGGTGGGTGCATTTGCAAAGGGTCCTTCTTGAAAAGAGATATTAAAGATAAAACTTTCCTCTCTCAGAGTGTTCACAGGGTAACAGGAAATGGCCCAGTGGCTGTTACCCAGGGAAGCTGTGACAGACATCCACAAAAAAGTATCAGTGGTTTTGATAGACTCAACATATATTTATGTTTCCATTATATTTCCACTATATATTACTATTTTTCCATAATATTTAACATCTTTTCCACTTAGACTTGCTACTCCAGAGAGTCAAAGTTAGGTTAGAGGCACTGTTTTTAAGTTACTCTGCCCATTCCAAGGCAGAGCTGTAGGGATGAGCTGTGTGTACAGAGGAGTCTCCTCTCCATCTCTTGGGGTGTGAGGGGTTAATTGCCCTGAAGTTCTCCTTTTCCAGGCTAACACTGATTCCACTGTCTGAAAATACAAATTCCAGCATTTCCACTGCTCTGCATTTCCCTGGCAGATTTTTCCAGGGAAGTGTGGCTGTAGGACTGAACCTTGTAGAAAATGATGTGGATTTCTGTGGAAGGCTGTGGTGTGTACATGAAACTTCAGGGCTCTTAGAGGGAAGGCAGAAGAAGGAAATACATTAAACTTGCATCAATTATTCCACCTCAAAGGGCAGATCCTCAGAAGTTTCTCCATCAGCTCCCTGCCCTGACCCACTGCAGTGCCCTGTGCATATTCTGGGGTGTTTCACCATGCTGCTGTAGGGAGGGGAGCTGGTGAGGGAGTTGTTTATGGTTACAGGCTGCAGTCCTTGCTGTTCCTTTGACCTCTTTGCAGGTGGAAAGGACAATAATTCCCATTCCTCTGCTGCTTTGTTTGAAGTGTGTTGGCCCTGTGGCACAGACCCTCTGAGCCCAGTGCAGTTGGCAGGGCAGTGTGTGCACCAGATTGGGCCTGGCAAGGGCCTCACAAATAAACAGGGATTTTGCTGGTCCTGGCAAGGGCCTCACAAATAAACAGGGATTTTGCTGAGCTTCTGAAATGGTAAATGTTCCCAGACAACTGAGCTACTATTCTTCCCCACCCTCCTCCAAAAATATTTACATATGGAATTATTTGGGAATTTGTATTGCACAGACGTTTTGTATCTTATTTCTGCCCAAATAAACTTTCTGCTTTGGAGTTTGTTTTTCTCTGCACTTCATGAGCACTTCAGGCAGTGTGAGCAGTCACTGCCACCAACAGATGTAACTGCTGTCACTCTCCCCAGCAGAATGTTTGTTCTCCTTCTTTTCTCATGCCAGGGAAATGAGCCTTTGTGCAGCATGTGCTGGGATTGCTCAGACACCTGATCCAGCAGAGGAATAAGCTCAGCACAAAAAGCTGCTTTTACTGTTTTCCTGGGTGAGCTCCCAGGTTGGGTTCACCCTGCACTTCCCTGGGCTGGAGTTGGTGGGAAGGGAGCAGGCTCTGCTGGAGCTGAGCTGTGCAATCTGGGGAGCCTGGCATGGCATCTCAGCAAAGTTATTGGATCTGCTTCCAGAATTCCTCCTGTAGTGGGCTGGGTTCAGCCTGTGGCAAAGTGTACAAAGCATTTTTAGGTTCTTAATCAGATATTTTCTGGAGAGATGCTTTCTCCATCTTTTCCACCTGTTACCAAGTGTTTTGCCAATGCAAGATTGTTTTAGGGACATGGAGCTGCAAAATTCCCTCTCTTCCCTTCCAGTGCCAAGCAAGTAATCAGAAGTTTTTATGTAATGACCATCAGTGTTTAAGGCATCAATAAGACAAGTGCACAGCCAAGCCCATGTGTTCCCAAAACTGCTGAGAGGGATTTTTTTAATCCTTTGGGATCCAAACAAGGATCACTGTGGGGTTTTTGAGGAGTCTGATTCACTCAGTTATCAGAAGCAGAGATGCCCGACATCTGCAGCTTGCAATTTTCACATGGGAGGCACATGGAATCATGGAATATCCTGGGTGGGAAGGACCCACAGGGATCTCAGTACAGGACACCCCACAATCCCAGCCTGTGCCTGGGAGCATTGTCCAAAGGCTCCTGGAGCTCTGGCAGGGTCAGTGCTCAGTGTCCACCTGCCTGGCACAGTTTGGTGGCTTTGTAGTCCTTGTAGCTCCACACTTTTGGGACACTGTGCTCCTCTACCTGCACTGGTTTTTCATGGGTTGTGTTGTGCAGATGATGGAATCCTCTGTGCCCTGCTCCACGTGTAACACCAGAGCAGTTGCCAAAACTCTGCCTTCAAGAATAGCTGCAGTCAGACACAGCACTCACCTCATTCAGAAAAGATGCCTTGACTGCTCCCTCCTGCTAATCTCAACTCACTTTTTCATCATCTCCTGGTCTCTAAATCATCTCAGCCTTGGTGAATAAACACTAAATCCTACCCCATTTATTATGCAGATGATCCTATCATTGTTGCTTGATCACCCTCAGTTCTGCATAAATTAGTTCCTTTGTGTAGTGTTTAAATATATTGGTTCATTTTATTTCATAGGAAGCAAGGACAGAATCTATTGGCAGACCTTTGGAGATAAATGAGGCTGAGAAGGTGATGAAAATTGCCATTAACAGCGTTCTGGTAAGCAAAATATCGTTTATTTGATTGCAAAATTATAATTTCTCTGCTGCAAGAAGAAATTTGCTCTTTTTATCAACAGCCTGGGGTAAAGAGTGCCAAAGCCATCACCTGCAGGTGTAGTTGATGCATTTAAGAGCTGCTCTTAGCCCCTCTCGTGGGGGAAAAGACACTGGAGTCATATTCCCTGCCTGTGTTAGGAACTTCACCCCAAAAGCTCTACAAGAGGGATAAAAATTGCCCAAACCAGCACAGAAATCTACACCCTCTACCTTGTGTGAGCCCTGTGACCTCTGCACAGTCAGGGCTGCAAGGAGGGACCCGAGTAGCTCCAGAAGTGCTGGTGCCTCTGGAGCTGGGAAGCTGGGCTCTGGAAGCAGGAGAGCTGAGCTGGTGAGTGAGGAGCTGGCACTGTGCTGATGAGGATCCTGCCAGGGCATCCCTGTGCTGCTTGGTGTGAAGGGCTTCTTGTCTGTCCTGCACTTGCCAGCACTGTCCTTGCTCCAGGGCCTGGGTTCCTGAATTTCTGAGCCTTCAGCTGCACTGTGTGAGGAGAGAGTTAATTAACTCCCAGTGATTCCTGTCAGTTATTTCACTGCAAACTGTATCCAGTCCAAGTGTTTGATTACAGGAGTGGAGTTCCAGGTTTAAACAGCCAGTGGATAATCTAGAGAGATTCCAGGCAATCTTCCTTTATGTTTTGCTCCTGCCTGTGTGAATACTAAATGTTGTTAATGTGCATTTCTTACTCCAGCTGTAGAACTGATGAACTGAGCGCTGCATGAGAGAGGGACTGGGTTCCTGGCAAGCAGCAGTGGCACACACTCAGCTCATTAATCCTGGTCCAGTTCATGGAATGACCTGTTGGAGCTGAGCAGCACCAACACTCACAGCTGGAATTCCAGCAGTGGAATCCTCCCTCTCCCTCTCTCCCTCCAAAGATGCTCTTGATTTCTTGAGCCTGAGCACACTGGATGTACTCAGCTCATTTGAATCAACTGGAATATTCCCACTTCCCCTCCTGGTTCCTGTAGCACATGTTGAAATGTTCAAGATACTCCCCAGATTTTAAAGAAAATGGATAAAGCAAAACTTAGGAAAGGATGAAGATACAGGAAGTTCTTTATAAAACTGACTTGTATATTGAAGAGAAAAGAAAAATTACGGAAGCTTAAAATTCCCTAAAATAGTACCAAGAAACAAATGCATTTCTCATCTGTTTATTCAGAGAGAATCATGGAATCATTAAGGTTGGAAACAACCTGAATGGTTCCATTAAGATAAAATCCAAAAAGACCTTAATGATGCCAAAAGATTCTTTTTGCCTTCTACTTCCTGCCTTCTACTGCTTCTTCAGTGAGAAGGAAAGCTAAAGTTACAGCTGTGGGGTTTTTCCTTCTTTAAGAATGTTGGCAAATTTAGATATTTTACATTTGTAAATGTCCAGTTAGTTCATAATCCTGGCCACAAAGAACTTTTGAATTTCCATTGCCTACTTGAGCAAACACAGATGAGATTATCCAGAACAATGTTCAGCATCTGAAAGATGAATGTAATTATCCCAGTGCCAGCCATGGTTCACCATCCTTCTCTTTCAGGAAGAAGTCCAAAAGACCAAAGACATGTTGAATAATGTGGCTTTGGATGAAGCCAATTTGGAAGCCAAGATTGAAAAACGAAAATTGGAACTGGAAAGAAGCCAGAAGAGGCTGCAGACTCTGCAGAGTGTTCGGTAAAGATCATGAACTGATTATCTACTGCAGGAAGGAGTGTGAACAGAAGGGATGGAACTGGTGCAAACAGTCCCTCTGCTCCCAGAGGCTTCTGGTGTTCACCATCAGTTTGAAAAATTCCTTCTGCAGCCCTTGTTAGGATCAGATCCTCTGGGCATTGGTCCAGTCTGCCAGAAAATTTGTAGAATCACAAAATCCCAGACTGGTTTGGGTGGGAAAGGACCTTAAAGCCCATCCAGTGCCACTCCTGCCATGGCAGGGACACCTTCCACTGTCCCAGGCTGCTCCCAGCCCCATCCAGCCTGGCCTTGAACAATTCCAGGGATCCAGGGGCAGCCACAGCTGCTCTGGGCACCCTGTGCCAGGGCCTGCCCACCCTCCCAGGGAACAATTCCTTCTCAATATCCAGTCTAAACCTCTCCTCCGTCAGTTTGAACCCATTGCTCCTTGTCCTACCACTGCAATTCCTGATGATGAGTCCCTCTCTCTCCTTGTAAGCCCCTTCGGATACTGGAGTGTTCAGATTCACAATTTGGGTTGATTTCTGGCCCTTAATTAACTTGCAGGCTTATACAATCGTCAATCTGACCTAATATTAAAAAAAGAGGAACTATTAGACAAGGGAGTGGTGAAAGGAATGACCTGGATTCACATCCCTGTTTTAGCAGCACCACTCTGCAGGACAGGGATTGGGTGGGTGTGAAGCTCTGAGCAGCAGCAGTGGTTTTTGGGGTGCATCACTCAGCTCTCAGGTGTAATGACATCATCACTTCATCATATTGTCTAATTAAACCTGTAATGATCCAGGACACTTTTGTAGCAAGTAAGTCCCCAGCAAAGTAGATTATTTGCCAGCCATGCTACACACTAACTTAGTGCAGTTATGGAACAGCAGGATAAATAATCTAACATTGCCTTCTGAGGGGGCCAAAATGCTGCCTTTGTGCCTGTGTGACATGAAAAGGGAGTTGTACACAAAAACCATCTCTTTGCTTTATGTAATTCCCAGGATTGTTTAGTGAGGGGCTTTGTTGTGAGCTTTTATTCTCTGAAGCAGTGTAAAACCTTAAAAACAAGAGGTTTTTGGTTTAGGGCAGCTGCAAAGCCAAAACTGCATTTCAGAATTCTGTATATACAGAGCAATATTTATAGACTCCTAGAATCTCAGAATTGCTTGGGTTGGAAGAGACCTTAAAGCTCATCTCATTCCAAGTCCCTGCCATGGGACATCATCTGCTGTCCCAGCTTGCTGCAAGCCCCATAAAACCTGGCCTTGAGCTCTTCCAGGGATGGGGCAGCCACAGCTTCTCTGGGCAGATTTCACTGAGTTCTCTGTGCTTGCTCTCCCCAGCCCTGCTTTCATGGATGAGTATGAGAAGATTGAGGAGCAGCTGCAGAAGCAGTACAGCACTTACCTAGAAAAGTTCAGAAACCTGACCTACATGGAGCAGCTCCTGGATGATCATCGGCGGACAGAGCAGGAGATGTTTGAGGTAGGACACTTTGGAAATGCTCAGCAGGACTGAACAGCCTGCAGATCAACAGAAAATGTTTTAATCCCCTTTTCCAAAGCAGCACATCAGTTGATTGAGTGAGGGACAGTCCAGTGACTGTGGCTGCTCCTGGCCAAGCACAACAGCACAGCTGCATCTTCTCACTTAATGAAGTTAAACCAGGGCAGTGATGGCTCTTGCCAGTCTCTGCCCCCCTGACTCATTTTCAGCTGCTGGGTTTTGTTCATGAAGAATGTTTTCAGAATTTCTGATCTTCCTTTTGCTACATACAATGGATGTGTTTGCTTCTATTGTCTGCTGCTGTATAAGGGTTTCTCAGCACAAGGCTCTTCAGTCTCCTCAAAGTATCAATGGAAACAGCCAAGAGCAACGGTGAGGAGATAGATATGCTGGGATCTTCCCCCTCATAGACTTCAGTCTTGTTTGGCAGAATTCTGCCTTCTCTTGACTTGCTGAGTTGTGTCAGTTCAGTGTGATTCTCTTTGTGGATAATCTGCATCTGTATCCTGTTTTGTTCCAGACTTTCCTTTGGGGTTTACCGGACTGCAATGCTTTCAGCTGGCCTTTCCTTCAGCTTCCAGCAGCTTCTTGTTTCATTGTCATCCTTCTCACAGTCATTACCCACTCTGTCTTCTGTTCTTCATTCAAAACACGTTTGAGTGAACCCTCTCACCTGGGATCTTAGTGCTGCTGGGTGTGCTGCACCTGCAATTACAGAATCACAGCATGCATGGGGTTGGAAAAGACGTCTGAGACCATCAGGTCCTACCTGGGACCCATCCCCACCTCGTCTCCAGCCCAGAGCCCTGAGTGCCACATCCAGGCTTTCCTTGAACACCTCCAGGAATGGGGACTCTACCACTCCCTGGGCAGCCCCTTCCAGTGTTTAACAAGTCTTTCCAGGAGGAAATTCCTCCTGATGTCCAACCTGGCCCTCCCCTGGCACAGCTTGAGGCCGTTCCCTTTTGTCCTGTCCCTGTTCCCTGGGAGCAGAGCCTCACCCCCACCTGGCTGCCCCCTCCTGTCAGGAGTTGTGCAGAGCCAGAAGGTCTCCCCTGAGCCTCCTTCTCTCCAGGCTGAGCCCCTTTCCCAGCTCCCTCAGGAATTCTCCAGACCCTTCTCCTTGTGCTCCAGAACTGAAGGAGGAGAGGTTCCCTGGACCCCTCCAGCTCCTCAATGTCCTTTCTGTTGTGAGGGGCACACAACTGGACACAGCACTCGAGCTGTGGCCTCATTAGTGCAGCCAATTAACCCATTGTTAATCAATGCTTCCTCATTCCACCACCACCTTTTGGACACAGGGAAAGCCATGCTGTTGAGAAGTCTCAAATATTTTGCTGCATTATTTGCTTGAGGGATGAAATATCTTTTCAAAGCTGATGTGGGCATTTGACAGCTTGTTAATCCCTGTGAACCAGTTTTCCATGAAGCCTCTCTTTTCACAAGCACTGTCTCTGTACAAGTTTTTTCACCTCCTATCTGAAGTCAGTTCTAGCTCTCTGTTCCAGTTCTTCACCATATCCTTGTCCCCCACTCAAAAAAGTCTTCAATTAAATCATAATCTTGAAGTGAAGCCTAAAATCTGATTTATCCCTTCTGTTCAAATGCCACTGAGACTTCACAGCCAGAGGAGAAATGCTTTGAACTGAGCTACCTGAAAGTGTTTATGAATTCAAGTGCAGAACTTTGTTAATGAGTTGGTGCTCAGCTCTTTGGGGGATTTTTGTTAAAAGATAGTAAGACAAAGAAAAAACCTTTGTCATTCATGGCTGCACCGTGATTAGAATAGGGAGAGCACACTTTATTTTCCTTTTTTCTCCTTTCTGTGAGACTCCTGGGACCCTACCCATATGGTTTGGTTTGTGGTTGCCTAGGATAAGCAGGGAACAATGCTTCAGCCTAGTGCAGAATTAAAAAGTATAAAAGCTGGTGACAAAAATATGCTGTTTTGCTTTGCACATTTCTATCAGTTGTACCTAAAAATATTGGAGCATGTAAAGGATGAGACTCTGACCATCTCTTTGTGGGCAGGAGTACAGTGACTCAGGCAGCCACGAGTGCTTTGCTGTAGAAGCTGTTGCTTTGGTAGGAGAAGAGGGGGGTGTGTGTCTCTCTTCCAGCCAAATATTCAGAAGTGCTGGAGTCCAAACTGGGATTTGAAGTCATTATAAGATGTCAGTCCTCAAATTCAATCTCTAGGACTTGGGGACTGAAAGAGGGTGAAGAATTTCATCTGGAGAAGAGAAGGCTCTGGGGAAACTTTAGAGCAGCTTCCAGTGCCTAAAGGGGCTCCAGGAGAGCTGGAGAGGGACTGGGGACAAGGGATGGAGGGACAGGACACAGGGAATGGCTTCCACTGCCAGAGGGCAGGGATGGATGGGATATTGGGAAGGAATTGTTCCCTGGCAGGGTGGGCAGGCCCTGGCACAGGGTGCCCAGAGAAGCTGTGGCTGCCCCTGGATCCCTGGCAGTGTCCAAGGCCAGGCTGGCCAGGGCTGGGAGCAGCCTGGGACAGTGGAAGCTGTCCCTGCCCATGGCAGGGGGTGGAATGGGATGAGCTTTAATTCCCTTCCAACCCCAACCATTCCATGATTCTAATCTGGGTCCCAGCTAAACCAAGAGACTTGCTGGTGCACTTCCGAACCAGTGAGGGATGCACTGTTTGATCCAGTTTGGGTTAATCTCTAGCCACCCTGGAACACAAGGATGTGTCTGTCACTTCTTTCAGTCTTGATCTGCTTTTCAGGTGGTACTTCCACACTTTGGCTGCTCTATGGTGAAGCAGAACTGTGGTTTACATGCTTTAAAAAAAAGAGAACATTTTGCTCCAATGCAGTGCTTTGCTTGTTGTCCTACAGTTTATAATCTTGTGTCATTTTCAGCATCAACAGAGGAAAAAATAACAAGGATAATTACATTTAATCTATTTTAAAACACACTCACTCCAGCTGTCAGAAACACTGAAAATTATTTTGATTTTTTCCCCAACCCTGATTTGTCTTTTGTTCCACCAAACAAATCTTAATTAACTTCTGCAGTAGCAGCATGAGGCAATTCTTTTATCATTGCTGTGTATTTGCTAAAGAGCATGCCAGCAAAAAGCATCAGCAGAGTAATTAGATTAATCCAGCACTCCCTGTGCTGATCTGAGCTCTGGTTCCTGGGCCCCTCTCCTTGATTTAATCCACATTTTTAGGAGTTTTTGTTCTGATTGAGAGCCTGATGCTGGCTGAATAATGAGCCTGATCTGTGCTTCAGTTGAACTCAGAGTGGTTGGGTATCCACAGCCACCAACCTGGGCCAGAGTGCAGCTCCTAATTAGCAAAGTGATTTAAAGCTTTTAATTAAGTGCCACTAAGCAGTTGAGGCATTCCAGCCCCTCCAGAGCTGGTGGCTGTGTACATTTTTAAGGTTTTTTCCATGCTGTGGTTGTCCAGCCCCATGTGGCTCCTGGTGTTGTCCTGAGCTTCCTGAGGCTTTGCCTGCCTGTGTCAGTCACAGGGAGCAGAGGCTGGAGTGTGATCAGTGGGAGGCTCCTGCCAGGCACTGGGCTGAGAAATCTGTGTTAAAAGAACTGACAGGCTCCTGTTGAGGCTGAGCCCAACAGTTTATTGGTGATGAAGCAGCTTCTGCTGAGCACCTGCCTGTCTGATGTGGGAGCCTGCTGAAATACATGAAAAATACACAATTATTTGGCCATTATCACCTGGAGAAGGCAGAAGTCCACACATGACTTGTCTTTCCAGTGAGTATCTCACACTTATTGACACCTGTCATGCACAACTTACTCATGGATCCAAGGAATTTAAACCAAGGGCCTTTTGTCTTTGCAGTTTCCTTTGCCTGCTTTACCCCTTTTATTCTCCTTCTGTTTCTTGGTGGTGTTCATGGAATTAATCCATCTTCCTGCAGTTCTGTGCCAAGGTAGGGATTTATGAGCTGTGTCTCCTCAAAGATTGGGTCTTATTTTTCTGCTTTGTAAAAAGATTCAGCACAGTTAATTCATTTTTACCCTGTTTCTAAGATGAAATCGTTTCGGGTGTTTAGGCACAGGATCTATTAGAACTTTGGCTGTTCTAAAAAACCCAATTTTCAGGGGTTTTTCAGATTTAGGGGTTGAAATTCTCTCTGGATTATAAATGAATGCCTCTCTTTTAAAGGACAGCACAGGCTGATACAGTTCAAAAAGGTGGTTTTGGAATTAGCTTATGTAATGCCAGAATAACTTGGCAATTTCCTTCAGCATTTGCCTTTTCCCTGGAGAGAATGTACTTATTCTTTCTTGTGCTTCTCAGAGGACACCCCAGAAGTACTTTCCTCTTCAGCTGCTTTCTCCTAAGGTATTTTCAGACTGTTTTTATGCTGTTAGTGTGTAATCTCAGCTGAGGAGTGCCATGAAGTGGTGGACACGGGGATGAGGATGTTCTTAGCCACTCAATCTTTTATCTTTGGTTTGGGATTGCTTAAACTGCTTTTCTTTTCATCATTATGGAGTTTCCAAGGGCATGTAGAGATAGAACAAGGGGCAATGGCTTCAAACTGAAGGAGGAGAGGGTTAGATGGGATATTGGGAAGAAATCCTTCCCTGGGAGGGTGGGGAGGCCCTGGCACAGGGTGCCCAGAGCAGCTGTGGCTGCCCCTCGATCCCTGGCAGTGTCCAAGGCAAGGCTGGATGGGGCTTGGAGCACCTGGGATAGTGGAAGGTGTCCCTGCCCATGGCAGGGGCTGGAATGGGATGAGCTTTGAGATCCCTTCCAAGCCAAACCATTCTGGGATTGATTCTGTGGATTATCAGTAAACAGTCCTTCATGATTAATCATGCAATTCCAAATAAACAGACTGTGTTGTGACTTACCCTTTGCAACTTTCCCTCCCCAAATGAAATCCCCTTTTCATTAAACTTTTTTAGCAGAGCTTCTGAATATGCACATAATAATAAATAGGGATATCTGAGTTCTGCTCCACTCTGAGGTACCCCTTGGTTCTGTGCTTTTTGCACTGAACTGTCCCTCTTAAGTACTAAATTCACCATTCCCACTGTGACAGCTGTTTTCTGCAATAGCCAGCACAAGGTTAACATGAAAAGCAGCTGGTTACAGTCTTTAATCTTCTAACTAATGAGGATTTGAATTATGACTGCTTTAAACAGTTTACAGGTGCCAGGGGAGCACTCCTGGTCCAGCATTGCTGGACTGTGTGGAATATCAGATGTAAAAGTAAGCACAGGCTGCTGAATTGTTGGTTGCTTCTATTTTGGCATTTAGTTCAGTGTGCAAGGGTGACAGCATCGGTGCACTGAGACACAGAAATCAGTGGGGAAATGCTGAAAAAATTAGAGCAGGGGGAAGGGAATGCACAGAACGAGGAGGGGCAGTGGAGCGTAGGAGAAAAGGACAAAAGAAATTATTGGCTGAGAAATGATGATCACAGAAAGGAGAAGCTGGAGATAGAAGGTGGGAGGGCGTGTGGAGAGTGCTTTAGGGAAGATGAAAAGGTTCTGTGTGCATTTATTCCACTGAAATAAAATCCTGCAGTCCCCTGCCAATACCATGGCAACTGCCCTGAGGCAGGTCATGCCTGCCTGCTCCTGGGGCTCTGCTGATCCTCTCTCCCATTAAAGCTGTGGGAGAACTTTTTGGGAAGTGCAAACAATTGAGATCAGTTCAATTATCTCAGTCAGATCAACTCAGTGCTCAAAGATCTCTCTTTTCATAGGAATTATCTGGATATCTGATGTGCCAGTTGGGTGACAAACTTGCCTTAGGATCCCAGATTTGGGGCCATTTGACTCACATCTTCAAGTTCTTCATGTCTGACACACTCCAGAGCTCATTTTATCACAGAGCTAGAGATTAAACAAGAAATTATTGGATCCCAAATCACTTACAGGCTTTTCTGAGCAATGGAAAAATTAATATTCTGCCTCCAGCAGCCCCTGAAGGGTAAAGAGGTTCCTTGTGCCTCAGGGCTTGATGCTGTGGTTGGATATGAACCCTCTGTAAAGGTTTCTCAGTCTGGTTCTTTCTTGCTGCTGTTATAAATCTGTGCTAATTCTTTTATAAATTAAATACTCTGCACTTGGGGAAGGAACACAGAGAGGATCTGCTGAGTTTTGCAGCCAGGGTGAGTTTGTCATGACAGCAGCTGTTTCTGTGAAGGGTGAGATGTAACAGCTCTCCCTGACAGCATGGCTTGGAAATCCATGGATGACTGTCACAAAGAGAAATCAGAACTATCTGATCTCAGATAAATTCAGTTCTTTTCTCACTGAATTTTTTGTGCAGTGACTCCAGTGGAGAAGAAGCAATGCATGAGAACAGTCTCCAGTGCATTCCAAAGTGCTGCCTTGTAGGTTTTAAATCTTCTCTTTATCCAGCTTCATTTGGGAAGAAGATGAATAAATGTGTGGTTCATATTATGGTCTTCCTGCCTTCCCTGCATTATCCTTTTGAATATCCACAAAGACTTTAGATGTCTGAATTATGTAACAGAAATCACTTGAAATTCACTCAGAATAGGAGACAATCAGATTACTTGAAGCAACACTGATCAAGAAGATCAGTTTATATTTTTCCCCAGAGATCAACATTTAAATCATTGAGAAACATTTAAACAGGTTGAAAGAAAAAAGCTAAAATAACTCTTAATTTAGGACTGATGCTTGGTGCTTTGCACCAAATGACATAAGTAGATAGTGTTAAAATGATGTACAGGAAATTGAGGAGGTTTATGCTCTGCTGCAGGTACTTAGTGGGGAAAAGGAGCTGTCAGAGTGGCATTTTGATTTGCATAAACATGCATTATCTGATCAGGTGCAAAACAGTGAGGTCTGAGTCTTTAAATAGGAAAATAATTCTCAGTTTTCTGGCTGCGTGAGAGCAATTCCTCATGGAGTTCTGTGACATGTGGAACACTGTGCACATGTTAAAGGTGGCCCTCTGAGATAAATGGCCTGGCAGCAGCCTTGGCATGGGCTGGCAGGGGCAGTCACTGCCCTGTGTAGTCCCTGCCTTCTCCTCCCAGAGCTCTGGGATCCTTTGGAGAGGATTCTGATGTTGGGATAACCCATGGGCCCCACTCTGCATTTCAGCAGCTTTGCAGCAGGGTCAAACATCAGGACCAAGGAAAGTAAGAAATCCCAGGACAAACTGCACACCTTTCTGCCTGAGGGCTGGGATCATATTTATTTTGCTGGAAATGCAGTTCCATTCCCATTTGGATTTACCTTGAGTGTGATGTAGGTCCAAAATCAATGGGTACCTCCACTGTAGGACACTACATTGTGAGACTCCCCTGGCTTTTTTAAATTTGCTGACCTGGAGAGCTGTGAGTCTGAGTCTCCTCCTCAGGCTTCGTTCCTTCTGTGAGAGGACTGAGGAGGAACCTGCCCTGTAAAGCAAGGGCTGAGTCCCCTTGGCAGTGCCACATTCCCTGGAAATACCTGCTGGTGGCCACCTTCTGCTGGGAAACTCCAGAGAGTGCATCCTGCATCTCAGATCCTGCCCAGCCACCAGGGTGTTTAAACCAACAGTTTCTTACTCCATAGAGTAAACTGGAGTGGAGCTCTCCTGTGTCCCTGCCATTCCATGGAGGAGAGCAGAGCTATGGAAACCAGAGAAGCAGGAGGTGTGAGGTGAAACCTGCTGGTGTGGTCCATTGCTGGTTGCCCAGAAATTATTTACCTGCTCTTTTGTGTTAAAGAATCCGAGCCTGATGGATGAACAGTCCCAGAAGGAGTGCTTTGTCACCCCCTTGCTAAAGAGGTTTGTCTGCATCATTACTCACCTGCACTTCCTTCTTCTCCACCCCACTGCAAGGAGATGTTTGAAAACAGTTTTATTCCAGTCATTTTAGGAGTAGGTAGAGCATTGTCCCAGGGAGCAGGAAGTAGGAGTGCAAATGTTTTCAGGCTGGAAAAATGGTAAAAAACAGGTCTGTGATTCCTGTGCTTGGGCTCTGACAAGAGTTAGAGAGAGGCTTGATGGTGCTGCCACTTCATTTGGGTGGGAGATCAGGAATAAACTGAAGTGTGCATCAGCCCCCTCTTGAAGACTCTCTTGCTGTGAGAAATGGGGACTGTATTGAGCTAATTATCTCAAGATAGAAGGCAGCAGAGTCCATGAGCAGTTCCTGGAACCCACAAGTTCACCAACAACAGCTGCCCTTCAATATGGTAAACACTCTCCTTGAAAAACATGAGCAGTCCTGACCCCCTTGAACACTTGAGCTTTGTGCCACAGGCAGAGATAATTCAGGAGTTGGAGTCTGGCAGGGATGAGGCAGTGACTGCTCTGTGGTGCTGAACAAAACACTGCTGTGCCTCCCAGCTTGCAATCAGTGTTAATTTGGATGGTGATTTCTTCAGGCACTGCAAACTGACCCCAGAATTGTACATGAATTCAAATAAATTACACATCCAAACTGTATCACTTGTAAGCTCGCTAAAATAAAGATGTAATCCATGAAGGGAGTGTTCAGTGAGCTGTTACTGAGTCATTAGAATTCACCCCTTCCACAAAAGCAAATAGGAGAAATGGAGAGGTGTCATGAGGGGAAATTTGCATTGTATGTAATGCTGAATACTGAACACATCTGATGCACAGGATAAAGTCCATCTTCTGTCATGTTATTTCAGGTAGTAATGAATTTGTCTGTGTTATTGCTGACTTGAAGCTTCTTGTATGAAAGGATTTTGACTGGAAAATTCTGGGCAGAAAATGTTAGTCTGGATCTCCTTTTTAACTTCTTTCCTTAGTTCTGTTTAGATTTCTCTAAGTGCTGGCAGATGATTTAAGGCCTGTACCCTGCCCTGGTCTCATGCAGCCTTTCCCAGTGCCTTCCCAATCCTTCTGTCTCCTATGTCTGCACAGTCCTGCTGAGCTGTGCCCTGCCATGGGCACTCACACAAATCCTCAGCAGAGAGCTCAGTGCTGTTTCCTTGGATGTTCTGCTCCCTTGTCTCTGACCTGTGGTTCCTGGATGGGTCAGGAATATTTCTGACATCACAGAATGGTTTGGGCTGGGAGAGACCTTAGAGCTCATCCAGGACTGTGGGCAAGGACACCTTCACCAGCCCAGGGTGCTCCAGCCTGGCCTTGAAACCAGCACAGTAGTGCAGAGAAGTATTTCAGGTGGAAGGTTTTGAGCTGGGCTTTGTTTGTTGTCTTTTGGGGTTTTTTTAATAGAAAACCAGTCAACTAAATCACTTTTAAACCTGCTTTCTTCACTGACTGCCACATTCATGCTGTCCCAAGCAAGGTCAGCTGTGGCATCAGACTTTATCCAGTCCAGTCCCCAAAGCCTCCCAGGACAGAGACTCTGCAGCCTCTTGGGGCCAGCTGTGCACTGTTTGATCATTCCAATAGAAAACGTGCACTGTGCCCAGTAAAATGTGCAGAAAGGTTTTCTATTACATCAAAAGTCACTCCAGAATCCTGCCAGGGGAAGAGTTACTGGATTAAATGAATAAATTACTCATTTACTGTGTGAGGATATGAGGGGAGAGCTTAGAGAGAGGCAGAAAGAGTTCACACAGAGCAGGAGCTGCCCCAGGTCAGCAAACACATCCCACAGGGTGAGAACAAACAATTACCAAGCTGCCATTCCTCACCCTGAATGATGTCCTGTTGGGTTCCCACAGGGAAGGTGTCGATGTCCAGGCTATGGAGTGTGCTGTTCCCTTCCAACTCCACTTCATCCATGGGTGTTGCAGGGCTGGAGCTGGATGAAGTCAGGACTTGGCAAGTAATTCTGGGAGCTTTAGGAAGAAGTGTGTGAGAAATGTCAAACCAGTCTGATTAACTGATTTTAAAACAGCTGCTGTGGGTTGGTTTGGAATGCACTCCCCTGTCTGGCTCAGTGCAGCCTGAGCTGGTGTCATATCACTTTGTGGGCCCCAAGTTGGGCCACTCCCTGGGGGCTCCCCTGGCAGGGGAAACCCTTCTGGAGCAGTTCTGTGTCAGGAAAAGGAGACACACAGGACTTTTTCAGTCTTCAGCTTCTTGTTTTATTGTTATCTTGTCACTACTTCAGCACGCTGTCTGCACCCAGACCTTGCATGCAGGAAAACAGCACAAAATGGCCAACAACCCTGTGTTACGAGGTCTTTTAAGTCTGATCAAAAACTAAACTACCCAATTAAGGAGTGACACCTAAATTATTTCCCCTTCTAACCCAATAACTGACCCCTCAGAGTCTGCAATGCAGATTTTTCTACCCAATTACAAGACACCACCCAAACCCAAGATGAAGAAGGAAGAAAAAGAAACCCCAGAAACACCCTATACCCTCCATCTTGAACCCATCTACAGCATACTAAAAATCCTAAAACCTAAGTTTTTCACCCATGTGACATACTACACTACTCTCTACAATCTCTACAATCTATTTCACACTTTTGTGGTTTCTAGTTTACCTTGAGGCTTTGGAAGTTTTCTCCATGAATGAGGGTCAAAGTCAGTGTCTCCCTGGGAGTCAGAACACCTCAGGGCAGACAGAGGAATATTCCCCCTGCCCTGGGTTCCAACATCATCAGTGAGAGCTGCATTGGTGTAAATCAGCCAAAAATCCCATCTTTTCCTGGCTCTGCCTCCTGCTACTCGTGTGACCCCATCTGAAGGCTCTGCTGCACTCCTTTCCCACACCTCCCTGATGGAAGTTTTCCTTCCTAAAGACTTTCCCCCAAAACAAAGTCATCATAACTGGCAATAGGATGAAGGGAAACAGCCTCAGGCTGTGCCAGGGGAGGTTCAGGTTGGATATCAGGAAAAATCTCTTCACAGAGAGGCACGGGGACATGCAGTGGTGGGATCACCATCCTTGGAAGCATTCAAAAAACAAGTGGGTGTGGCACTTGGGGACGTGGTTTGCAAAAAAAACCCCTTGATCTCAGAAATATTTTCCAACCTTAATGATTTTGTGATTCTGTGAAAACCCATGCTAGGTTTTTTCTTACTCTGATAGCTTTCCTTGATGAAACATTGGCCTCACATTAGACAGCATTTGTGCTTTTCCCCTAATTTTCTTGATGGCCTGAAAGATGCTCCATTAATTAATACATTTGTCCTTGAAAAAGGAACCTTTCAAGGAACTTCTGAGGTGTTTTTGTGCCTCCTCTTGATGAAAGTGCCCTTGAGTAGTGATCTAACAGGTCTAATTGATTATTTTGATAAATGTGAGTGCTGGAGCTGGTGTGCCAGAATTTCTTAGGAGACACCATATTTGTGTAATCCCTGTGGGATCACAGCTGTGCACACTCTGATTCCTCCTCATTTGTTCCCTACAATGGATGCACTTGTGTTCAGGCACATGAGATGGGATCCCACTTGTTTTGCCTTCACAAGGAACATTCCAGAGCCTGTTCACAGTGCCCTGTTTCTTATCAGCATAATCATCATCACCATCATTCCCTGCCAGACCTTGTTCAAAGCCTGCTCACAGCTGAGCAAGCCTGATGGTGAAGGTTCCTCTGCCTCACTGTTCCAGGTGGATCTTGTCTCTTTCCCACCATTCCTCAACAGAATAAAAAGGAACAAACCCTGCAGCACTGCAGTCAGGTCTGGTCAGACATAACGAGAGCCATGTTCCCATTCAGAACATGAATTTTGGGGGAGGTATTTAACAGTAGTGCAGCATCCAGGAAACATCATCCCTGCTCTTAAAGAGCAGCTCCACGTGGGTTGGTACCTCCTGTTTCCATGAACTTTAGTCCCTTTCCTGTTGGCCTTGGCAGATTTCCTGTCATTGAGAGTTGTCACATTCTCATCAGGCTCCTCATGATTCCTCCTCATCCTTTATCTCCCTCCTGCTGAAAGAGTGGCCACTCTCTTATCAAAACCAGCTGCCTCAGTGTGGCAGGAGCTGATCTCAGGTGCTTTGTTCTGTCACAAACCAGGGAGTAGCTGCCCAGATGAAGTCAAGGTGAGCTGAGCCCTTCAATCCAGCAGCAAATTGGTTTCCTTCCTCCAAGAGTACTCCAGGGCAGTGGGAGCACTGTAAATCATTCCAGAAAAAAACAGAAGAAAACATTTTCCCTTGCTAAGATGAAAACATTAGACAGAGAGAGATTTTCTGGGATTGGGAGAGTGTCTGAGAACAAAAGGAATAGCTAAGGCAGAAATTGAAATGCTTGATCCAAATGCAGAAAGTCAGTGAGCTCCAGTTGTTGTCCTGTGCTTTTGTACTTATTCCCTTCCTATTTCACCCACTCCTTTCCCTTTCCTTTCTGTTTAGTGGTAATTGTGTCTGCCAGCTGGCTGCAGGGCACAAATTCTTTATATTAAAAATCCTGATGGTGTTTTTAAAAAAAACAACCAAAACTTTGAGGTTAGCTAAAATCTAAAAAAAAAGAAAAAGCTGAGCTGTTTTAAATGGTCAAATACTGCATAATTTTTATTCTTCCTACTTTTGAGCTGTCAGACTTGCTGCTTTGCAATCTGCAGGGGCAGAGTTGTCTTCAGTCTCATGATTTCCAGCTTAATGTTATGGTTTAACCCAAAACTCAGCTCGGGAACATCAGGTACATCATTAAGGACTGGCAGTAGGGTCAGTCATGTGGCTTATCTAAATCCTGGATCACTGGCCTTGAGGCAGCCACTGAGTCAGTGGCAGAGCAAGTTGTCTGTGGGTCTCCTGCTGGGGATGTTCTCCATGGCCTCTGTTTAAAAACAAAATCACCCCAACCACCCCTCCCCGGCCAGAGCCTGCACTCTGGAACCCAAAACTGTTTTACTTGTGCAGAGAGCAATAGATCAGAGCCTGTTAAAACATTCTGACACCATTTATTGCAAAGACTTTCACAGTCAGATGTCAGGTGGAAAATCATCTGCTTTGCCAGTTGAAGAAGACTGAGATGCAGAGTATCTGAACTGTGTCATTCCAGCTCCAATCTAGAAAAAACATTTCTCTTGTGTGCTGGGCAGGTAACATTTCCATAACAACAGAAAACTGGCATGGAAAAAACCCAGTTGATTGTAAACACAGGTGAAACTTACTTGATTTAGAAGCCTTTGTGTGTCACCAGAAGGGCTCTGCATTTCCTGCTGCTTTTGTCTGTGTGGGCTCTGTGTGTCACCAAGGGCCTGCATGGAGAGTGGGGACATCACTGGTGACTCAGGACACCTGAGCCCTTGTGCTGAGAGCAGGGACAGGTCATTAGCAGTGAAAAGTCCTTCTGACCTGCTGGGAGGAAGCTTCTGCACCCTCTGGCCTCTCAGCCAGTGGAACAGGTTGTCCAGTCTCTCCCTTGGAGATCTTTAGGACCCAATAAGCTCCAGCCCTGAGTGCTGGGGCCTGATCCCATTGCTGGTCCTGCTTGGAGCAGGGCTGGGGCTTTGGAAGGTCCCTTGGAGCCAGGGTTATTCAGGAGGTCTCAGTGTCAGCCCTGCCTTGCTGCCCATTTCTCTCAGCTATTGGCAAAAATTACTCCTTTGGGCAGATTTACACCCAGGAGAGGATGCATAATGTATGGAGGCAGAGAAGGAAAATTTCCATCTGTCTGTCCCTAAAGCAGGATTTTCAGTGATCCCTGGTACCCTGAAAGCCCTGGGAGTCTCTGAAGGGGCAGGTTTGTTTGGATTTTGTGTTAATTGGCACTTAAATTGTGTTAATCTGGCACTGTGATTCCCCAGTGGGAGCTGCCACTTCATTTGAGTCAAATTCCCTTGTAGAGGATGATCCAGAGTGGGTTTGCCTGCTGCAGCTCCTGCTCTTTGGTTACTGCAGAGACTGAACAGGGGCTTAAATAGTGGCTCCTTCCCATCCAGCATCCCAAGGCACTCAGGCTGTTCCCTGTGATGAGCACAGGGACACATCTCTGTTTTCATGGAGCTGTCACCCTGTCACTGCAGGGAAATGTGACACTTGAGCAGCCCTGGGCCCTGGTACAACACCGTGTGTTCCAGGAGCAGTGCTCCAGCCCATCACCCCCAGCTCCTGAGCCCTGCCACAGCTCAGGAGCCCTGGGTCACACACAGGTGCCCAGCCTCCAAGAGAAACACAGCTCTGACCAGCACAGGCTGGGCTTGGCTGAGCTGCCATAAATCACATCTGCTAAGGTGGTGTCACCATGGAAGGTGGGAGCTGCTCAGGCCCAAAAATGCAGCTTTGATGATTGCAGGCACTCAAAACCTTTAAAACATTAAGTGATAAATTCTCTTTACTTTCTAGATTTTTGAATTGCCATCCCTTCTTCCCCCTCTTTGAAGATGTCACTTGCTAAGGACAGTAACCAGCAGTTCACTGATGCTCTCCTGGTTCTGACTGGTTTGGAGCTGCCCTTTTAAAACATTTCCTGTTGCTGCAGTTTTTGCTGAGCTTCTGCAGGATGTGGCAGGGATGGAGCCAGGGGCTGCTTTGGAAGGGAGGATGCACAGGCTCAGCAGGTCCCTTGGGCTGACAGTGGCATTGGACCAGCCGTGCATCAGGTTACTCAGAAACCTGAACCAGCAGAAAAACAACATTTTTCCTGCCAGTTAAGTGTCTGGGCTGGCTTGCAATGAGATCAGCTGAGCTGCTGGCAGCAGCACAGGTGAAAGGCTGGAGGAAGGGGAACAGTGGCTCATTTCTATGGGTAAACATTCTTTTAGCCTTCATTTCTCTCATAGTTTAAGTTCATAAACCCCATCTTCTGAACCCTGCTGTTTTCCCCACAGGTGCAGCATCCCAGCCTCCAGTCAGGACCTTGGGTAGGCACATGCTGGGCTGCACTGGAGAATTTGCCTGCCTTAATTTTGTTCTGCTGGGTTAGTTTGCAGCAGGTTCCTTTTGTGTCACTGCACAAATGCTTTTCTGGGAGCTGGAGAGTGGGAGAAGGGAAGGAGCAGGGAGGCAGGGCAGGGGAGCTGCTGATTTGTCTAAATTGGAATTGCCAGCTTCAGCTGTGGTGGTGTGTGCCTGGAATTGCAGTGCCAGGCAGTGATTATGTCTGTGCTGATTATTTCACTGCTCTGTGAGCATTCTAAATGTGCTTCCTGGGTTATGAATTTGTCCTTGTGACATTTGGGAAATGTCCTTTACTTTTTGTCCTGGTTTTTCCTTTCTCTGCCATATGCACTGTGTGGGCTGCAGCAGCCAGTGGGGCTGGGATCCAGGTGGGGATGGATCCCTCATGGATCCATTTGTCCTAGGGACAGAGCAGGGGGGAGGCTGCCTTGGGAATGGGGGCAGGGGCTTATTTAAATCACTGACCATATTTAAACCTTAGGCCTAGCTGGGAGGAAGAGGTGAGGAAAAAAATACAGCAATTGTGAGGCTCAGTGAGGAAATATTGGGACTTATGCAGAGGGAGGCCTTGGAATAACCAAAGGAAACACTGTTAGCTGGAGACCTCTGAAAATTTTGCCTCAGGTCCACACGTTTCAATTTTCATCATTTTTGAAAAGGCTTTGCTGGCACTGAGGGGGTGGAGAGTGTTAATCATAAAGAAGGAAATCATAAAGAAGAGCAGTTTCCTCCACAGAGTATTTCAAACATTCTGAGTCTACATGAAATGAGTTACATGCTTGTGTTTCCCTGGCTTGTCTCTGCAGGAATTGGCTTCCCCCTGCAGAACACAGCCATCAGTTTGGAGATTCAGTAGTCCTGTTGATGCCAGTTGCTGCTGGAGGGTCTCTTTCCATGGGATTTGGCATCCTGACCTTTCTGCTTTATCCCCCTGGACACAGTCACACCTGCTTCAGTTGCTCAGGGTTCTTCCTTTGGTCCCAAGGATCCATTAGTAATATTCCTGTCTCTGTTAGCACTGAGAGTTTGTAGAGCAGACAGTTTGTGTGATTGTCCAAAGCAGATTTTTGGATCAGGATTTATTTCCTTGAGAGAGGCATTGAGCTGTGTTTCTCACCAGCTACAGGTGCCACATCACTTCCACTTGGAAACATCTTCCCTGCAAGCTTTTCCAGCATGAATTTCAATTCCTAGGACAGGTATTTATGCCAAGTTGTGTTGGACCATTCCAGTCTGTCCCCAGGCCTCTATTTCCAGCAACTTCCTTATGTGCTGGGTGGGCCTTGGAGGTTCCTTTCTCAGCTTCCATACTGATGGAAACACATTTCCACAGGAAAGTGTCAAGAGCTTGTTCTCCATTCCACATTTCATCTCTTCTTACTTTCTTCCCTCTGTCCCATGGATATTCCAGCTGAGTCCATGTTTCCTTCCCACAAGTGCACTGTAATTGTGGAGGTCTGATCACATCAGAGCAACTGGTGCTTTTAATTATAATCATATTTTGCAGAGAAAAAGGCTCAGAAAAATCTTATTTCAGTCCACAGTTAATTAACTTTCCTCTGCCTGACTGGAATTGAAGAGACTAAAATTAGCAAAATTTGTGGTTAAATCTTCTATCAGCTGTTGCCACCCATTCTTGTTGTGGGTTCTGGCTGTGCCTGATTCTGTGCATTCATATCTTACCTACTCTATCATGTTTAGTCTGCTCTTCACCATTAAATTACCCAAATTTAAGCTAAATGTCATTAAAAATGGGCTAGAAAGGTCCCATTCTGGGACTTTTTAGTGTCACTGACCTTCATTTGGTTGGTTCTCCTTTGCACCAGAGTGGTATAATAAATAATGGCTGTACTTTCCCAGCTTATTGATGGGGTTCTTTGCTCCAGTTTTGTTTGGAGCTTGGAAAGTTGTGGATTCTTTCTGGTTTGGATGTGTGTTAGGAAGTGCAGTCATTTCACAAACCAGTTCTGGTCCAGTTAATGGACTGTTGGCTGAAAACAACTACCAAAGTCTGCATTTCAAAGCAACAGCAGTCATGTTCTGTGGGATGAAGACAAATAAAGTAATGTTCCATGGGATAAGTGATGTTTTACCCAGTGGGGGTGTAAGGTTGAATTTCAGTGCACTGGTTAACCTGAGCTTTATATCCTGACCCTCACAAAGTAAGCAGGAGCTCCATGTTTCAAATCAGACCTGTTTTTCCATAAACCAGGAAATTTGATGACAGTTTCTAGTCCCATTCTCCCTGTGGCAGCTTTCCCAAGGCAGCTCTTCCCTCCTCTTGCAGGAAGCAGCCAACATGCTACGTGTGATTCAGAACAGGCTGAAGGAGGAGGAGCAGCACCTGCTGAAGAGTGGAAGTAAGTGGGATTTCCTTCACCTCCTGCAGTAGCAGAGGAGTTGCTAAGTGCTGGCTACTCCATGTGTAAGTGTCCACTTCCAAGGGGATGTGGGGTGGTGACAGAATCAGCAGGCAGGGGTAGAACAAGTGGAATCATGACAACTTTAAAGGACAGCAGTGAAATGTTCCTCTGGGGAATGTTCCTCTGGGGAATGCTCCTCTGTGGAACCTCTGTGGAAGGGATGTTCCTCTGTGAAATGTTCCTGTGGGAAATGTTCTTGTGGAATGTTCCTCTGGGAATGCTCCTCTGCGAAATGTTCCTGTGGAATGTTCCTCGGGGAAGTGTTCCTCTGTGGAATATTCCTCTGTGAAATGTTCCTCTGGGAGTGTTCCTCTGTGGAATGTTCCTCTAGGGAATGTTCCTCTGGGAATGCTCCTTTTTGAAATGTTCTCCTGGGGAATGCTCCTCTGTGGAATGCTCCTCTGTGAAATGTTCCTCTGGAATGTTCCCCCGGGAATGTTCCCCCTGCAGAGCTGAGGAATGAGCACAGTCAGCCACTCAGTGCTGGGCAATCCCAGAGCAGGTTCAGGCTTCATTTTACTGTTCCCAGCCCTGCCTGGGGACACAGACCTGTCCCAGCACCAGGGGATTGCTGGCTTGAGAGCAGACTTGGACAGAGGATCCTTCTCAGCCAACTGCTCCATGGAGGTGAGTGGTCCTGCTGTTTGTGCCTCATCACACACATGTTGGGGTGTCCTGCAAAACCAGAGTGTCCTTTCTGGCCCCACTTTGGTTCTGTGTTCAGAATGATTCTTTATGACACATCAGAGCTTTCCCAGATGAAAACTCACAGCTAAAAATCCTCTCTACTATCATCAGTCTTCTCAATAGGATCCACATTTGCCTCCCTGCATTTGTTTGATTTTAATGTACCTGCAAAATGGGAATGCAATTAAAATTTGAGGGTTTTTTCTTTTTTTTTTCCTGAACTACTTCTTAATTAGGATCAGAAGAAAATTAATGACCTCTTGAGACTGTAGAAAGCTCACAAACCAGATCCTGCTGGTTTTGAGCCAAACACCAGCCAGAACTTCATCATGAACTACCCCTGGGAATTTAATATTGCAGTCTGTGCATTTTTGTTTGACTCTTGGAGAAACTAGGAGGAAAGTTAATTCTCAGGATCAGAGGGAGAGTTCATGAAAGCTGAAATTGAGTAAAGACATAAAAGTTGCACTTCACAGTTTGTTTGGTGGCTGAGATTTTCAGAGAAAACTCATGAAAGAGGAAATTCACTGGTTTCTGCCCATCTTTGATCTCATATCAGTGAGGTAGAGTGAAGAAGTTTCAGCTGAAATATAGGATTTGTAACGTAAATTACATGAATGTGGAATTATTTCAAGGATTTATTTGCATGAAAAAGTCCAAGTCCTACTGTCTGAGAGTTTTTGGGGTAAAAAAGTTCAACAGGACGTGGACATCAGTCACCAGTAATTGGCAGTGTGGGGTATAACATGAAAATTTGCTGCCCTGCTTTGTTCTTGCCTGTGGATTTTCAGCTGGAAAACTGTTCTGTCATTTTCCATCTCTGAATAAAGGGAACTTTGCCTTTTAGTAATTGATTTAACTGCCACCTAAGAATGTGATTATTACTTTTAATGACCTCAAATATTACCATAATACATCTTAATTCAAGTATTTAATTGTCACAATTAGCATTTATTCTAGTGAGAAGAGCACCAGGATCCTGCTTTCCAGAGCTGGCTCATTTATTGCCTGTCCCATCACCTTGGCAAATCACCTCATCTCTGTCAGCTCCACCCTGCCTTTGTCTGTGAAACTCTGCAGGGGTGGAGCTGAGACAGGAAATTTGGCTCTCCGGGGCTGTTTTCCAGTCAGGAGCACAGAAGTTAATTAATGGAATGTTGAAAAGCTCCCCAAGGCCTCAGTCTGCTCACAGGTAACAACCTGGGCTCTCCCCTTAGAGCAGACCCCCCTCCTCTCGTTGTTAATTAAATTCTGCCCTTTAAACAATTCAAACCCAGGAGATTTGCTGTGGTGACAGAATGCAGGAGTTGGTGTCTCACGTGGCTCAGTTTGTTTGCAGAGCAGCTGTGTTAATCCTCAGCACTGGGAAAATCCACATTTGGCACAAGAGGAAACAAAGAGCAGCAGAATGGGCTCAGCACCTCTGAGCAGCTTTGCCTGCCCACCCTCCCCAGGGCTAATCCTGCAGCTCACACCAGAAACAGGCATCACCTGAGGGATGGAGAGGGTTCCCAAGGGACCTGCAGCTGCATCTGGCAGTGATTTTATCCAGCCTGCTGTGAGCACGGTGAGGAAATGGCACACCAGTGCAGCCCTGGGCACTCCAGCCTTTCAGCTGTTTGGATTTCAGGTGCTGCATGCTCCTGAGAGAGGATGTGCTCTGGAAGGAGCCAGTGACAGGGAAGAGTAAAGAACGACTTCACCATCAGAAACATCTTTCTGAGGCAGGTTTTTGGAGGGAAGAATATTTCATAGAATCCCAGATTGCTTTGGGTGGAAAGGGAGCTTAGAGCTCATTCCATTCCACCCCTGCCATGGCAGGGACACCTTCCACTGTCCCAGGCTGCTCCAAGCCCCATCCACCCTGGCCTTGGGCACTTCCAGGGATCCAGGGGCAGCCACAGCTGCTCTGGGCACCCTGTGCCAGGGCCTGCCCACCCTCCCAGGGAACAATTCCTTCCCAATTTCTTGTCTAAACTGACCTTCCTTCATTTTAAAACCATCACTCCTTGTCCTGTCACCACTGACTCTGCTAAACACTTCATTACTCCCTAATGCCCCACACACAAAGCAAGGTGGTTTTATCCAAAGTTGTATTCCATCTTCAGTTTGTTTGGAAACTTAGGATTCATTGTGGGCCTTCAACCCAGCAGACACCAGGATGGTTGAAGTGGGCCCTGCTCTGCCTTGGTCCTGCTCACACAGCAGGTTCTGGAGATTTTCAGGAAAAATAATCCACAAACACCAGAGGTTTATGTCCAGAAAGGAGACAGAGGNCCCTCTCAAGACGGAAGGATGAGCTCCTTCTCTGCTCAGTGCAAGGTGGCCAGGCTGGCCTGCTTCTCCCACTGTCCCAGGGCTCCCTGGCTGCTCCTGGAATGTTGGGGTGGGGGACTGAGCTGCCTTGGCACAGCTTCACTCCTCAGAGGGGCCACGGGGCAGGTTCTCTCCCTCTGTTAACACTTTTCCTCTGGGAGCTGCAAAACATTAATGAGGCTTTTCCAAGAGCGTGGGCTGGCAGGTGGTGATAAATTTGTTGCCATTAATTGATGAAAGCATCCTCTGTGCCCTGTGAGCACTGTTACTCTCACCTACCCAGCATTGATCAGCTCTCATTGTCTGCATGCCCTGACCTTATCTCCTGCTAATTTGGTAAGAAGAGTTCCAAATTAACACTTCATTTCGCTCTGCAATGAAGCTGCAGGAGTTTTGGACAGCTCTCAGCTGAGTTTCAGGCTGAGAAGCCTAAATTCTGTTTCTCATGAAGGAGAGCTGTGGGATGGAGGTTGAGTTGTGCAGGTCTGTGTTAAGAATTAAAAAAAGTCTGTGGAGATGGTACTCACATAAAACTGGCCAAATCGTTTAGTGTTACTTATCAACAGTCTGTTTTGGGTTTTTTTGCTTCCACACATTGCAAATCAGCTTTTTTCTCTGACAGAGCAACTCCATAAAACCACTGCACTGAAAAAAAAAAAACAAACCAAAACAAACCAACACTAAATTGTCTGAAATGTTGTTCTTAAACAATATAAAGATTTTAAACTCTAGCTACAGATCAGGCTCTGAATATTATCTGCCTGATGAAAACACACATAATTAAGTATTTGCAGCACTATAAGAATGTCTTCTGTGCTGAGCAGGGAGGAAGTTGCTGGGTTTTTTCTAACCTTTGCTTGGCAGAAGATGCTCTTGGAGAGGCTGATCCAGGCAGTGATGTCTCACACATCTGCTGCCCCTGTGCCACATCCAGGACTGGTGCCATGTAACAAATCCAATTGCCTGAAATTCAGGGCTTTGTTTCCTGTTAATGGCAAAGTGACACTTAAAACGGTGTATCAGAACTGCTGGGAGGAAGCTGGAGATAGCTCTGCTGTCAGGTGTGGGATGCTCTGGTGCTGGATTGTGTGAGAGGAGAGGCCAGGGAAAGTCACTGACTGCAGCAGAAATTCAATTTATTTCCTCAGGTTTATCCAAAATTGCAAAAACTTTATTGAGCAAAAAGGAGCAATTTGGCATGTTTCTAGACTGAAATATTTTTTCAGACTCTTCAGCTTATTGAATTTAAAGATCTTTCTTTTTCATTTTTTACACACTTTTCCCAATGCATTTTCTCACATTCTTCAAGAGCTTTTTATGAATTTAAAAGAAGAGAATGCAGAATCACAGAATCCCAGAGTGGTTTGGGCTGGAAGGGACCTCAAAGCCCCTCCAGTGCCACCCCTGCCATGGCAGGGACACCTTCCACTGTCCCAGGCTGCTCCAAGCCCTCTCCAGCCTGGCCTTGGGCACTTCCAGGGATCCAGGGGCAGCCACAGCTGCTCTGGGCACGCTGTGCCAGGGCCTCCCCACCCTGCCAGGGAACAATTCCTTCCCAATATCCCATCCATCCCTGCCCTCTGCCAGTGGAAGCCATTCCCTGTTGTTCTGGCACTCCAGGCCCTTGTCCAAAGTCTCTCTCCACCATTCTTGTAGGAATATATGTGAACTATATCTTTTTAAAAGTGAAATATTTTGGTTTGAAAGTATAAAAACATAAACACTTTGAATTTTTCAAGATATTTCATTTATTTCTTTTGGCCAATGCTGTGCCCAGGATTAATTTAAATATGGGGAAGTATTTGCTGTAAAACTGAAATTTTCATTGACTCTGCCACTTTCTGTTGTGCTGCTCCAGTCAGTCCACCCTGCATCCTCTTGCTTGGTCTGTAGAATGAACAAACATTCATTTTTGGAAATCTGCACTACTTGAATCTTGTTCAGCAGTAACCATAGGATTTAACTGACGCTCTGGGTGCACCCTTTGTGCTCCAGAGCTCTTGTTTTAAAATCTGCCAGCAGACAAACAAAAAGCCCCATTGCAGCAGCTGTGGGATCGGAGGGGTGACTCCAGGGTGATTCCTGGATGATATTACTGGTGCCTGGGCCATCCATCTTCTTGTAAGTGACACTTGGAACTGGTCCACAGGAGCTTTGCGAGGTGCTTGTTGGGTAATTGCAAATTCATTACCTAATTTAATAGTGCTTGGATGGATTTTTGGCTTGTAAGACTGTTAGAAATAGTTTGGTCACCAAATATGACCTCTTTATCAAATGGGCCCAAAAATAACATAACTGCTCCCTGCTGCTAAGACTCCCAATCCCAGTTTAAGTGGAGCTTGTCATCCTGAGTTAATTTGAATTATTTCAAGTGGCTGACACCTATTGGTTCCCCAGGCAGTGGTTGATCATCCCCACTGATAAACTGGGAGTTTGGATTCTGTAGATAGACCAGGCCGGATGGACTTGGAGCAGCCTGGGTTAGGGGGAGGTGTCCCTGCCCATGGCAGGGCTGGAATGGGATAAAGTCTCTTGCAACCCAAACTATTCCATAATTCTGTGACCTTAAAATGACCAAGGTAAATAAGTGCACTTAGAGCTATGTCTGCAACCTTGTTGTTGCTGTATGTTGCTGTTACTGCCCAGTTTTTGGCTGCACAGCTCTGAACATCCACGATTTCCATGGAATTCCTAGGAGTTACTCACATCTGGACCTTGCTCAGTAGCTCTCAGTACCTGGCTGAATTCTTCTTAGAGATGGGATGAGAGATCTCAGTTTTGTGCTAAGGACAAAGCACATTCCCTCCAGATATTTTTATATCCAAGCTTTTATATCCAAGCCTTTCTTTCCCTTCAGACTGCAGAGCTGTGGGTTTAGGAGTGTGCAGGCTGATCCAGAGCCTGGTGGTGTGGGTTTGCTGTGACAGTAGATGGGTTTGCTGTGACAATAGGATGGGTTTGGTGTGACAGTAGGATGGGTTTGCTGTGACAATAGGATGGGTTTGGTGTGACAGTAGGATGGGTTTGCTGTGACAATAGGATGGGTTTGGTGTGACAGTAGGATGGGTTTGCTGTGACAATAGGATGGGTTTGGTGTGACAGTAGGATGGGTTTGCTGTGACAATAGGATGGGTTTGGTGTGACAGTAGGATGGGTTTGCTGTGACAATAGGATGGGTTTGGTGTGACAGTAGGATGGGTTTGCTGTGACAATAGGATGGGTTTGGTGTGACAGTAGGATGGGTTTGCTGTGACAATAGGATGGGTTTGGTGTGACAGTAGGATGGGTTTGCTGTGACAATAGGATGGGTTTGGTGTGACAGTAGGATGGGTTTGCTGTGACAATAGGATGGGTTTGGTGTGACAGTAGGATGGGTTTGCTGTGACAATAGGATGGGTTTGGTGTGACAGTAGGATGGGTTTGCTGTGACAATAGGATGGGTTTGGTGTGACAGTAGGATGGGTTTGCTGTGACAATAGGATGGGTTTGGTGTGACAGTAGGATGGGTTTGCTGTGACAATAGGATGGGTTTGGCAGAGCTGAGGTTTTCAGTGGGCATTGGGCTTCACTCTCCTTCAGCACATCAAAAACCCCAATCCCACCCCCTGTGGTTTTTGCTGTTCCCTTATTTCATGCTATTTATTCACTGGATTTCATTTGGGATCAAGTGGCTGTCAGTTGCCCATTTGATTGTTCTCATGGTGTTTTCTCACCAAAACCAGCATCCTGCTGGGTGCAGTAATTGCTGTGGAGCCAGTGCCTGTGTTTGCAAGGCAGTGATTTTCTGAGGAAATTGGACACACTGCACAGCTAATTCCAGAGTTTATCAATAAACAATGGCCACTGAGCTCATTATCCTCACCACAGTAACTTCTTATTTTACAGCTGGATACCTTTACTTGACTATTGATGCAAACTACCAAATCTGCAGTGGAATCACTGCTCAGTTACTAAATCATGGTGCTTTTCCTTCAAGCATTGCAAATTACCAGAAATTAAATCATTTCAATGTAGTATTATCTGTCCAGGTATCAGCTCTGGCTTTTTTTCTGGGAGCAGTGGGAGGAGGAACAAAAATCCCACCTTTGGAGATCAGTGGAAGCAGGGTGTATTTTTTGTGGCTGGACAGCTTTAAAGAAAACCAATTTAGTTGACTGAAACCCACCTTTATGAAATAGAAATGTTGAAATGAAAGGCAAGTGGGGTTTAAAACCCCAATATATCCTCTCTCAGGCTGATATTTGGAGTGTTTTCTGTGCAGCAGAGACAATCACAGCAGTGGGGAGATGGGCCCAGCACAATTTACAGACTTGTTCTGCTGATTCCCTTTTCATAATAAAAATACAAGAGCTGCTTAAAACCTCAGTCTGAAGCTTCTGGAAGCTGCCAGCTTGGCCTCAATTGGGGCACATGGATTGCTGAATAATAATAAATAAGTCTGTTGAGAGAATTCCAATAATCCTCATGTAAACTCATGTAAGTCTCATAAGCCAGCTCCATTCAGTGGGGTCTGTACTCCATGCACAAGCACATGGCAATTTGTGGTGCTGTGGTTGGTTATCTTCATTGCTTTATGCTGATCCTGAGAAAAATCTGGTTTTTTTCAGAAGGAATGTTCCTTGTCTCTACAAAATTGATTGTAATTGTCTGTGCAGTGGCACACAGGTGAGATTGTGGCTTCTTCTAGGGCAATAAGTCTTTTTGCCTGTTGTTAAATGAAACTTTCTGAGCTGTCACTTCTTATGAATACCAAGAACATTTTGGTGAGAACTGGGCACACTGGTGTAGAGTGAGGGGTTGGTGTGGAACTCTGCCTAGGACAGGTCACACTGGGCTGGGCTGGTGTTTCATTTAATCCTGATAAAAAGCCTGTACTCAGCTTCTCTTTCTCTTGTGTATTTGGATAATGTTTTAGCACTGTGCTCTGGTTCTGTGTCCTTGGGATTTAGGCTCAGCACAATTCAGCTCAGCTGGTAACTCAGATTGTACATGGGCAGAGCTGGGCTTAGAGACAGCAGCCCTTGGGCTGGACTGGAGCAATATATTTGGTTTTGGGGAGTGAAAAAGGTGCTTGATGTCTTTTCAAGAGGGAGCAGGAGGCTTGGAGGCAGGAATTTTGATATTGCTGAATTTGCAGCTGTCACTTCTCTGAGCCTCTGGCACAAGTTCACTGCAGTGATGCTCCAAGCTGGGCTCTGTGCTCCAGGATTGCAGCCAGGCTGTTCAAAGAAAACCAAAACTCTTGCCATGAATCCATAACAGGATTTATTTCAAAGTCACAACTCAGCAGGAAAACTGCTGGACTGTGGTTACTGGGAGGAAACTCTTCCCCAGGAGGGTGGGCAGGCCCTGGCACAGGGTGCCCAGAGCAGCTGTGGCTGCCCCTGGATCCCTGGCAGTGTCCAAGGCCAGGCTGGACAGGGCTTGGAGCAGCCTGGGACAGTGGAAGGTGTCCCTGCTCATGGTAGGGGGTGGCACTGGATGGGCTTTGAGGTCTCCTCCAAGCCAGGCCATCCCTTGACATGCTGGTGATGCATTTGTATTTTCATTTGGCTTGAAAGGTAATCCAGGCTTTTTAAAGGCACAGGGAAGAATTTCTTCCCCATATCCCACCCAACCCTGCTCAGCTGGCAGCTCATGCTCAGGAGATCCCAGACAGGAGCAGGAAGCACAAATGAGCATGGAATGGGAAAGCTTTGGCCAAGTAATCAATGAGCTCCCTGCAGCATCCTCAGCTCTTGGCAGTGCTGCTGCCTAACAGGAATGACAAAGCCTGAAAGAGAGAAATTGCTGCTAAAAATAAAATAAATAACCAAGAGGGAAGGAAAAAACCCCACAAAATAAGAATGAGGGCATTTTAGTAGCAGTAAGAGCCATCACAGATATGCTAAATTAATTCTTTAAATATTGAGCACAAATTTAATCCTTTCTGTAAGCTCCACGTGGTTCCTCCCAAGGAGTTTGCCCATGCAAGGCTGAACAAAACCTCAGTTTCCTAAATGCCAGGCAAACAGAAGCAGCATCCAGGTCACACAGCAGTGAGTGATCCCCTCACCTGCCAAAGAAAAAAGTGCAAATAGGAATTGTAGCTAACTCTGCTGGAGCCTTGTAATCTTACCAAGCTGGCAGATTCTTCCCTTGCCATTATTATTTTCTCATTAACTTATATTGCAGTGAAAAAGAGGATGGAAAAATGTCTAATATTTGTATATTGTCAGATAATTAAATACTGCAAAGATGTGTCAGCTCATTGCTAATCCTAATTAAAGCAGTTATTTCCATTTTCAGCTTGGACATGTGTGTAATTAAATGTACCTGGGAAAGAATTGCCTATTTTCTCTAAATAATCAGCAGCAAATGTTGCTGTGCTGGGTCCTCCCATGGGGTCCTGTTGGGTTTGTCCTGGCGCTGGACTGGGAAGTCTGCTTTGGATGGGGAGAAGGAAACAAAGGCAGATGATGACAATATCTGAAGTTCCTGGTCTTTGGAAGCTTCCCTGTCTCTCCAGCATCTTGGGTTTGGCTGGAGCTGCATTCCTTTATCTGAGGATGTGGAACTGTGCTTATCTAGAATTAAATGAAAGGCAAATAGTCCAAGGAGATGGGTTTTGACATCGCTGGTGTCAGGGTAAAACCTGGATAATAAACACACACTTCCCAAATGCTTCTCAAAGAGTTTTATCTTTCAGTCACTTGCTGAAGTAGCACCTTCTCTTCATGCCCAGAGGGGATATTTAAACAGCACCTTTATGTACAGCCTGGGATTGTCCCAGGGCTCTTGTTTCCAGTGAGTGCTGCTTTGGCTCTCCCATGCTGAAGGATTTCTCCTTGGGATGTGGATATTGGCCATTTCCCTGTGCTCCCCTGCAGAGCCAATGCTCTCTGCAGGAATTCTCAATTCCTCTCGGGCTTGAGCAAAGGTGGAACTGCTGCTATCTCCTGTATCCAACTGCTGCTCTGGGCTGGGGGTTGCTTTGGGTGATATTAATCAGCTGGCTTTGTTTTTAACCAGGTAATGATGACTCTGACATAGAAATCCAGGAGGATGAAGGATCTGACAGCGAGGGGGATTTGCAGATCACGAGGCACCGTGTCAGCACAGAAACTCTCCTGCCAGGTATCCTAACCCCTCCTGAGCTGCCTTGAGCCACAGGGATGTCCTGGAATTACCTGAGTAGCTGCAAATGTAAGAAGCCCCTGACACCCTTCAGGATATTGGCACTGCTCAACTCTAAGGAGCTGCAGGAGGATTACAGCCCTGTGGAAAAAACAGTGCTTCCAGGAGAGCAAATGCAGGATTATTTACTGGGGAAAAAATGACTGTGTGGGGAAAATCCTGCCTTGGTATTGCCTTCCACATTCCTGAAGCAGTTCTGTACAAAGCCGTAGGGAGGCAATAGCATTTCTCATTGCAAAGCATTTCTTTCCCTTTAGCTGTTGGCACCTGTTTCAGCTGGGAAACCTTCAGTGAGTCAGTAAAGCCACTTGCACTGCCTTGGCACAGGTGGAGTGCCCCTGAGCTGCTGCTCCAGGGAGGGATTTGAGCCTTCTGTCCTTCTGTCCTTCTGTCCTGCTTCCTGGGGAGTGCAACTGCAACTGCTGCTCCCACTGCTCACAAGCAGCTGAGGAATTGCTGTGTGAGGGTCTGTGGTTCACCCTGGTGGGAAAAGAAATGTTCTGCTTAGTCTGGAGTGGAGCAAAACACAGCCAGGAAATCAGGGTAGTTCTTTTTGTTAGCAGTGAGGGATTCTGAGCTGTCAGCACAAACCTCTCTGGGCCCTGGAGGAAGTGCCTGTGTGGGGGTTTCATGTGCCACTCCTGCTGGAAGCTGTTCCTTAGATAAACTACAAACATGGGATTTTGTGAGTGGAATTCTACTTTCCCCTCTCTGACTGAGACCAGGGAAAGAAGCTGATATTCTCAAGTCAGTGTAATTTAAGCATTTTTATCCTCCCTTCCTTTGTTTTTCTTGAAAATTGAGAAGTCTTGTTGAGTTCTAGAAACACTGATATTCTCTAAGGAATATTTTACATTGGCATTTCTCAAGGAGAGGTTTGTACACAGGTTTTAGAGCTCTGGCAGGGACCCTGCAGCTGTCTGTGATGCTTCATCTCAGAGAACACCATAACCTGAGTCCCTGCTGCTCTGAACAGCAGTTTTAGAATTTTACTCTAAAAGTTGTAGATTTTGCTGCCAGTTGATTTTTTTTCTAGAAAGAGCTTTGTTAGCATTAATTACCCTTAATGGAAACTCAGTATTAGTTCATCAGGCTTTAAGACCTGAGATTAATGTCAGAAGCAGCAGCTTCTTCAGAAAACCAGGGCAGAATGCTTGCTATTAAACACACCACAGAGCTGCTGGTGTTCCTCAGCAATTTGCATTTAAAATACACTTAATGATCCAGGCAGCATAACAATAACATTATTTCTATTAATTACTGCTTTTTTCCTTGACTCAATTTAAGATATTTCAATTACTTTCTTTGAAGCTTTGTGTTTTTCTTACATGGTGATGCTGCTGAGCCACGTTTGCTCTCAAGCTGAGGAGAAAGGGCCCACTGGGCTCAGTCCCTGTGGCTGCTGGGGTGCACTTTTTTATCTTTTCTATCTTTTTTACCTTTTTTATCTTTTTTACATTCTAATTTACATCTTTTACATCTCTAATTCCCAGGTTATCAGTGCTGGGAAATAAGGCTTCCTCCCTCTCTCTGTGGTGGGCAGATATTCCAGTGTGTTTTGTCATTACAGAGGCAAGATTCTCAGGGAGAGATAATCCCTCTTTTTAGGCCACTTGGCATAATTGAGAAAAATCAGCACACTCACCCTCAAGAGCCCTTTCATCAGCTCTGGCTAGATGCAGCAAAATTCAAACGAAATGCAGGTTTGACAATACTGCTCCTGGTTTTATTCTTTCAGCCAATTAAGAGACTTGAAGTTATAGAATTTGGTTTCCCATGGAGCAGCAAAGAGGGAGCTGGGGGAGACTTGTGTGGTGCAGAGAGAAAATCAACCCCTTCCCCACGTGCAGAGAGGAGCAGGCAGGAGCAGCTGAAGAAGGAAGCTGGAATGGGCTCTGGAGCTTTGACCTCAGTGCTGCTGGGCCAGCAAACATGGCAAAACCTGCATTAGGGAAGCAGGAAGGGCTCTGATCCAGGAGGGAGCAGGGAGGTGAGAGCTCATGGCTGGGGGAGCAGGGGCCAAGCTGCAGGTGCTGCCTGTGGGCCTGGGAAACTGCAGCTGCTTTATTGTCACAATGTCACACTCACAGGAAAGTCCCCTCCTTAAGGGGGCTTGTTGTAGTAAAGCCACGTGTCACTGGTCATTTGCTTTTGTAGATTAGAGAATGCACTGATTTATCACAGAACCACACACTGCTGGGGTGGGAGGGGCCTTAAAGTTCATC
>VXBC01010688.1:53094-93738 GCA_013399945.1 Ploceus nigricollis
CCCCTGGACTCTCTCCAGCAGCTCCAGGTCCTTCCTGTGCTGGGGATGCCAGAGCTGGAGGCAATCTGGTCTCTGCATTTTAATTTTAGCATTGTCAATGTGAATCAAATTTCACATCCATTTTTATTCTGTCTGGCAATAGATATTTGAGGCTGTGACAAATACAATGGACTTCCCTGAATTTGTGGTGCCACTTGCAGTAAGATTCTTGTTTTGTCAGAGAGCCAAAGGAAAAGAAATTTTTTCAGCATTGAAAGCCTTAACCATTTGCAGTGCAGAGAAACCTGTTGCCTGAAACAGGCCCTAGGTGAGTTGTTAGCAGCAGGATGGGAGTTCATGTGCAGCTGGGGTGGACTTTGGGGTAAAGGATGCACAGCCTTGTCCTGGGAGTGCAGAATCATCCTGGGGGTGCTGGGTCAGCCACAGCATCCAGCCAGCCTGGGCTCTCCCCAGCCCTAGCTGAAAGAAAATGTCTGGAGAAGCACATGGGAACTTCCTTCAGCTTCTCTGCTCTCTCAGGCTGTTTCAGCCCCATCACTTGTGGCTTGCACAGATTTAAGATAACCCTCAGTACATTTATTTTCTCTTAAGAACCTGTCCAGTCTCCCCTTGAACGAAACAGATCTTTGTCACCCCCACAATCAGAAGTGACAGATTTTGAGGTGATGTTATGATTCCATGTGCAGATCCATCTTTTCAAGTCACTTGGACCAGAGTCCTGAATGAGTGGCATCATGAGGACCTTTCCCCTCCCAGAGGTGGCAGACTGGGATACACTGTGCTGGTGACAAGGCAGTGCTGCTGGATGAGGCTGAAATAGTCCATCCCTGTGGAGCTGTGCCTGGAAATCACCTTCTATTCCACACTGCCAGGGTGTTTCAGCTCCTGTGACCTGTTCCTCCCCGTGCTGTAGCTCATTTCCTTTTATAACATTGGTGTTAAGGGCTGGCTTTGTCCTGACCAGACCTCAGAGACCCTTTCACTACTGAGACAGGAACAAATTCAGCCCCATTTGATCTTTTCTGTAAGAAGACAGCTTTATAAAACCCTGGTTTTTTAGCAGACAATCACACAGTGAGAGCAGCTCCCTTGGAGCCCCTTTCCTTGGCAGAGCTGGCCCAGAGGATCAGGGTGTTAATGATGTGCTGGCAGAGAGGGCACTTGCTGCTGAGTGCTGTGGCACCCTGCATGCTGGGGAAAGGCTGCAGAGCCTGAATTATCCCTCTTTTTTTTTTTTTTTTTCCAGTCCTGTAGGGAAAAGGAGAGTTTTGACATGCAAATCTTCTCAGGTGAGCCTCCATAGTCCTGATTCCAATCCTTCCATACCACAGGCAGGCTGAAAAGCAAGAAAGTCCTGTTCTCAGTGGGAATTGTCACTCTGCTTGTGGAATTTCTCTCTCCAGCTTGTGGCCATGTTCAGATTTCTGCTGTGGAATTTCTAGAATGTTTTTCTTCCCTCTCAACCTCCCCCAGGTGTGGCCATCCCAACATCAGACCTAGTCAAGAAGGAGGAGAGGCTGTAGGTCTTAAAAGATGGGAACAGCTCCCTCACCTCCAAGCAGATTTCCTTTTCATGGAGGTGTAAGAAATAAACTGAAGTGTGCTCCCCCATGCAGCAGCTGTGCTGTGCTTCATGAGTCCCTGGATTTTGGCAATGCCTGGAAAATGCTGCTGGGATCAGGTCTTGCACTAAGGGAGGGGATTGCTCTGCTCTGCCCTGCCCTGGTGGGGCCTCACCTCAGCTCTGGGGCAGTTGTGGGTGCCACAATATCAGAAGGATCTAAAGCTGGTGGAGAGTGTCCAGAGGAGGGACATGGGCATGGGGAAGGGTCTGAGGAGCAGCTGGGGGCGCTTGGATTGTTCAGCTGCAGGAGGACACCGAGGGCAGAGCTTGGGGGGGCTGCAGCTCCTCCTGAGGGGCAGCTCCCATCTCTGGGACAGGGACAGGGAGGGGCTGGAGCTGGGCCAGGGCAGGGGCAGGCTGGATTTTGGGAAAGGTTCTTCCCCAGAGGGTGCTGGGCACTGNAGGGCTTGGACTGGGTGATCCTTGTGGGTCCCTCCCCACTCAGGATAGTCCATCATTCTGTGACTGAGAGCACAGTGCCCAAAGGACAGCAGTTCAGAAGGTTCATCCCATTTTTCTGTGTGTGGAAGGGAATGTGATGCAGAGGGAAGAGAGGTGTCTTCTGCAAGCTCATGCTGTGAATTCACATTAAGCACTGGAGGCTGACTGCAGATCTCCAGACTGGGAGCAAAATGTGTCAGCTCCAAATCCACCTGCCCCCCTCCCAGGCTGGCTCAAGTTGTGTGTCACTCCTTGCTGTGAGGTGCAGGGTTAACCTGTACCCACTGCTGGGTGAGGAGCTGGAAATCATCCCAGCCCTGTGGCTCCATCCTGGGCAGCTGCACAGCTTGGTGCCATGGGGAGCATCACACAGAGGGAAAATGGCAGCAGCTCCAGATCAGGGATGCACATTGCCTTCTGCTCTCTGAGGGCTCGGTGCCTACAAACCATGGCCATGCACAGGGAGAAGATTGGACTCCAAAGGTGCAGTGAATCACAGCCTGTTCATTACCAGCATCTTTCCTAATTACTGCTCTGTACAGCCTGTCCCAGCTGGATTCACATTATCTGGAAGCACCACAGGCTCTCTCCTCTTGGCAGCTGTGTGAGCCCAGCTGAACTGAACCAGGAAACCAAGTGACAACATCCCCAGCCCTCCCTGCACCATGCAGGTGACTCCTCTGTTTCCTGCCTGCCCCCAGTACTCACAGGAACACACCAGGGCCATTCCCCACACATGGAAACGTGAGGGTTTATGGTCTGGGAGTGAAAATAATGCTCCATGGAAAATCTGATTTCTTTCCTCCTTACAGTTTAGTGCTCAGGTGAAGTCCCAGCCCCTCTGCATCCTGGGGTCTCTCCTGGGAGTGTCCCAGGGTTTGCTGCAGGACCTAACCCTACTGATCCCACAGTTGCTAGGTCAGAGAGGGGCTCCTGGCTTAGACAATGCAGGGATCCAAGTCCAGGCAGATGCTGAAGTTCCTGCAGGTGTGAGCAGCTGTGTGTCCATAGGATGTCTGCACTGCTCCCACTGAGGGAGGAGCAGCATCCTGCACACCTCCTGTGAGCATTCCCTAAGCTCTTCCCATGGCATTTTGAACTGTCCTATTCCATCAGCTCTCCTTATCTGATATCTTCATTCTCTTTTATATTCAGGATCTCTCTCAGTTTTGTCTTCTTTTAGGAGTTCCCTGCAGCTTTCTCCTTTTTGAGGTAGTAATTCCCAGTTTTACACTTTATGTTGAGCCTTCTGCAGAGTAAAATTGCAGTTAAACTCAAGAGTCATTTGTAGGCTGGGCGAAAATGGGGTTCTGTTGTCATCTAAGGATGTCAGGTGTAATCACCTCCAAATTTATATCATTATTGTAGCATAAATTAGAGCAAAAGTCTCCAAAACCTGAAGACAGATCTATCCAGAAATCTTTTAATTCCCTCTCCACTTCCTGTGTTATCAGCAACTGCTGCAGAGAGGCCACTGTTTTTTATATGAAGATATAAAATCCTTTTAATGATCTGCCTTGATACAACAAGGGTTTTTTGGTGAGCTGTGGATGAGTTAGGCAGCTTTTTCCTACCACTAACTCAGCTCAACCTGCGTGGGACAAAGGGGACCTGTCATCTTTTGTGCTTTGGGAAGTAGAAAAAAAGAGGTTTGCCAGGGTATATTTTAAAGCTGCCTTGTTTTCATGCTAAAAACAGCACAGATTGGATTGTTCTAGATTGGAACAATCCATATTTGGCATGGAGGAAGCTGGTGATGGCAGGAAATGAGCAGATGGTGGGATGGGATGGACACAGCGGGACTGGAAATAGGATCCAGTGTTGAGGGGGTTCTGTGGCTGCAGCAGCAGGGCTGAGTCACCCAGGCAGCCCCCAGGAGCTTTTCCCTGCTCACAGCTCTGCTCTCCCCATTCCCAACACTTCCAGGCTCCCTCCCCAGCAAAGGACACCTGCTGACATCTTCCCATGGCCTCTGGGTAGCCAAAGGCAGCCAAGCAGGCACAGTGTGTGCTCCCCTCAGTGAGCTCCCTGCAGATCCCCACCTCCCTCTTCAGCCTCACTCATCTAACTCCCATCAGGAAATTCTTGAGGTTTGCCTGGGTTTCCTGTGAGATTTAATCCATCCTGGAATATCAGAAAGGGTCTGAGCTCTCTAAAGGAAAAAGAGTTCACCACATGGAAAAACCAGGCTTTTGTTCTCTGTGTACCAAAGCAGAGGAAGAAATGTGTCAGTTCATGGATTTTCTGGGTTGGCAGGACCTCTCAAGATGATCTAGAGCAGCCTCTCTGCTCTAACAGGAGGTTTGAGCTGCTTGTCCAGGACCACATCCAGTTTGCTTTTGAGCGTCTTCATGGATGGAGACTCCTGAACTTCTCCTAGCAACCTTGTTCCAGTGTTTGACTGCCCTCACATAATAAAAGGTTTCTTGGTTCAGATAGAATTTCCTGTTTTAAGAAACAGGAAATCCATTGCCTCTTGTCCTGCCAGAACCATCATGCTGGAATAAGGTAGCTCTGGAAATAGCACCCTGACTGCAATTAGAATCACAGAATAATTAATGTTGGAGAAAAACTCCAAGATTATTGAGTCCAATGTTAATTACTGTCAGCCTTACTCCCTCCTAACCTCTCCTGAGTAATGAGGCTTAACAAGGGGGGGTGACTGCATGAATTGGGATCTCATCCTCTCACTGAGGGATGCACCCTGAGCTTTACCCTTCCTCCTCCTTCCCTGCACCACCAGCCAGGTCTGATGGGGATTCTCTTTGCTCTTGCAGGAAGAGTTGGCACACGGATCGTGGGATCAATGCAGGGTGGAGACACGGAGGAAGATGTGAGTAACCATCTCATGTGTCTGCAGAGCTTCTCTGACAGGGCTTTAGATGCCAGCCCTCTCCTCAGCTGCAGAGACACCTTTTTACCTGCTGAATCCTCACACCCCAGGCCTGCTTTTCCCCTCCTTTCCAATGGCTGACACCTTTCCTCAGCACAGATGTGTATTTCCTTATTTTTCCTTTGTTCTTGGAGTCTGTGTGCTCCATGTGCTTTCACCCCACTCTGCAGTGCAGAACTAGTGGCACACAGGTTGCAGGAATGCTCTTGTGAGCTGTGGGGCAGATTTCTGGGAAGAGGGACCAGTGCAGTGCAGCTGGAGTTAAATACATGGACCTAAATCCCCTTCTTTGCTCTAAAAAGGCACTCCTGGAGCCCTGTCCATGGTCTGTACTGGCAGCATCAGTCCTCTGGAGGATGGGGCAGGGATGAGAGCAGGACTGTGAGCTGTGCCCTTGGGATTCCTGCTGCCCCAGGGCTCCTGGCCTTGCTCTTGGTTGTGGTTTTCATGTGAGTGGCAGTGTAAAAGGCACACTCAGGTTTGCACAGGAGGCACTTGCTCTGTGTCATGCCCAGCCTTTGGCATCCATGGGCAGCCTTTCTGTGCCTCTGGGCACACCTGAGTGGCCACATCTGCACCAGGAAGCTGAAGCCAGCTGCTGGGATGTGGTTGGCATTTGCATTTAGCTCTCCCCAGCATCCCAAAAAGCTGCTGCCATCCCAGGAGCAGTGGGGCTGTTCTCTCCAGGTGATGCTGGAACACTGTTTTGGAGAGTGCTAGGAACTAGTACAGCTGTGGTGGCTGTGGGTTTGTGTTTGAGCCTGTGCTGCTGTTAATTCCCAGTGTGGGTGGAACCTTTCTGTCTCAATCCAGCAGACAACCCTCAAGGAGGGGAGTTCAGACATTTCTGGGAATCCCAGAATGGTTTGAGGTAGAAGGGACCTTAAAACCCATCTTGTTCCACCCAGAGACCCATTCCCTTAGACCAGGTTGCTCCAAACCCCATCCAGCCTGACTTAAAACAATTCAGGGGTGGGGCAGCCACAGCTCTTGGAGCACCCTCACCTTGTGTCTTGGAGAGGAACTTGCAGCCTGTGCTCTGCTCTTTGCTCCTGCCAGAATGGGTGTGGTGAAGGCTGCTGTTACCTCCTGGGCATCCAGACCCATTTCTGGGAAGGGCAGAGTGCTGTGCTGTGAGTGAAGATGTTGTCACTTTAGTCCCAGTGCTGCCTGGTTGTCCTTGGCCACGTTAGTGACAGATTTGGATGGTCACCCTCTGTGATTTCTGTTCCCTTTAGACTTCCCTGCTGGCAGCTCTCTCCCTGCTGGCACAGCCCCAGCACATCCAGGGATGGAAAGCCAAGGCCTTCAGCCTGGGACTTCCCTCAGCTGCAGCCACTGCAGTTGTCTCATGGCTCTGCCCTCTGACTGCAGCCTCTCAGAGCTCAGGGATCTTTGCAGGCCTCTGTGTGTCCCAGCTCAGGGAATGAAACCAGTGAGGCTGCTCTGAACCCCTCCAGGACTTCATGGAGTTAGGAAGAGCCAGCGGCGTGTGCCCGGCCTCTGTCACCTGCTGGTGTGGCACAGGATACCTGAGCTGTGCCTGCCTTGCTGCCTTCTCCCCTGCCCCCAGCCTGGGTACTTTCTGTTGTCTTTTATGTTCTTGTACTTTTTTTTCCTGCTCTGCCTCTCGTGTTCCTCCACTCTGGCTCTCCAAGGGGACCCCAGCCCCAGCACGGCCAGGCCGGCGCAAGGCACAGGTGGGTTCCTCTCCTGGGCTTCCTCTCCTGGGCTTCCTTCCCTTCCACTTCCCCTCCATTCTGTGGGCTCACAGGAGCTGTCACCTGAATGTTAAACACCCTGCCACACTTTTAATAGCCCAGAGCCAGCAGAAGTCAGGGAATTTGTGTTCACCAGCCCCGTGGGGTGGGGAAGGGGATTTGCAATCCCCTGGGAGTGCAGGGGAAGCCAGTGCTGCCATCCCTCACTGTGGGCTGGCAAAGAGGCCTGGCCATGGCACAGCTGAGCTGGTCATGGACTCCTGTTCCCTGTCCTGCAGGACGACTCAGGGGATAGTGAGATTGACGTGGATGAAGATGAAGATGAGGAGGAGGAGGATGATCTGGAAGATGACAGCATGGAAATCTCCCCAGGCAAATCCAGTCTCCGAGCCAGGAAGCCAGAGCCACTGGAGCAAAGTGATAATGACTTCTGACCCTTCTGAGCAGGAGGCCTCTTGAAGCACAAACTTTGGAGAGGCCAGGAGCTAATACCCTGCTGTCTGAAAAGTGTGTGTCAGTGTGAATTCAGGAGTTGGTAAATAATGTTCATTAAACCTGAAAATTAAACTTGGATTGCCAGGTTTGTGAATCTCAAAGCATGAGCAGTTTATCCATAATGAGAATCACAGTAATGTGCACTTATTTCCATAATTGCACTAAACTGGCTCTTGAGCACTGCAGTGCCAGCAGCCTCACTCCAGTGAGCATCGTGTGCCTGATTTCCCTGCATTTTATTATGTCCAAATAGATTTCTTTGGCTTAATAAAACTGGATGAAAAGCTGCTCTGGGAATGCATCTCAATTGGTTTTAAATCTGGCTTAAATCTATGTATCCTAAACATATCCTTTACTGAATCAAGGGCTTGTCTGCACAGGTAGACTGTGCAGCACCAGGTAGACTGAAGGAGTGGAGTTAAAACTGGAGAAGGCTCCAGGAAGACCTCAGAGCCCCCTCCAGTGCCTCAAGGGGCTCCAGGAGAGCTGGAGGGGGACTTGGGACAAGGGATGGAGGGACATAACACAGGGAATGGCTTCTCCCTGCCAGAGGGCAGGGATGGATGGGATATTGGGAAGGAATTGTTCCCTGGCAGGGTGGGCAGGCCCTGGCACAGGGTGCCCAGAGCAGCTGTGGCTGCCCCTGGATCCCTGGCAGTGTCCAAGGCCAGGCTGGATGGGGCTTGGAGGAGTTGTGGAAGGTGTCCCTGCCATGGCAGGGGTGGGAATGGATGGGCTTTGAGATTCCTTCCAACCCAAACCATTCTGTGATTATCTGATCCCTGAGACCAGGCCCAGTCTCCCATTCTGGGCTGCAGTTTTGAGTCACAGTTTTCTGTTTCCTGTACTGTAGGCCCAGATGGAAAAGTGACTCCACACCTGGTGTGCACAGAGCCTCTCTCTCCAGGCAGCAGTGCCACCTAGCCTCCAGCACAGCCAGCAGGCATTTGGCAAAGCCTCTGCTGGTGGTGCAGCTGCTCATGGCAGGCAGCAGCAGCACCCTGTGCCAGTGAGCTGAGCTTTCAGCCCAGGGCAGTGCAGCCCAGCCTGTCCCAATGTCCTGCAGTGCAAGAGCAAGGCTGCACGAGGCATCTTCTCATCCAGGAACTAATTTATTTCCAAGCATTTACATCTCCAGAGCTCAGCCCAGTGTTTCTGGGATCAGCCCCCAGGTTCCTGCAGCAGCCACTGGCTGTCCTGAGTGTGGCAGCATGTCCTGGCTGGGCTGGGGACAGGGGACAGTGACTTCAGGGGGCTCCAAGGGTTCACAGTTTGGCTGCTGGGTCACCTGCAAAGCTGGGACCTCTGCAGAGTCGCTGTGTCTCTGCCACACAAACAGAGGCACCACCTTGGCTCTCCTAGTCAAAAGGTGACCTGCTAGGGACAGACCCTGCAGCTGGGACATCAGGAGGATGCATCCCAAGGTCACAGAACACCAGTGACAGCAGCAGGAGATCCAAGAGCCCCAGCCTGAAGCTGAGAGGCAGAAGTTTGAGCTGAGGCAGTCCTGGTGTAGCACCAAGATGTACTGGAGACATCCCACCCTCGGGCAGTGCAGTCCCTCTTACATTCCCCTTCTTACTCCTCCATTTTCCTGAGGACTCTATTTTCCAAGGTCTTTCTAGATGGTTCCACTCCTATGCCTCAGGTTACCTCTCTCTTCGATAGAGAACAGCTCTACCAAACACTCCAGGTGTGTCTGGCCAGCACCAGCCTGTTACTGAGGGCACAGCAGCAGCCAGGACCTGCTGGAAGTGCCCAGGTGCACAGCATCACTCCCATCTGAGCAGGGCAGCAGCAATTCTCTCGTGGCCATCTGTGATTTCAAGGGGAGCCTGCTGGACTGGGCTGTTTTTAGCCAGGGGTGACAAAGCACAGGAGGAGTTGCTGCCACCAGCAGATAAATCCCCCACAAAAACAAGGTCTGGCATGTGGCATCTGCTCCTCCTCACTCCTTTTTGCATTTCCCCCATTCCCTGAAGCTCCCCCAGGGCCTGGATGAACACAGACATGGGTACACACATCCCTCAGCTTTCAACGTGAGTCTTGACCCTCCTACGCTCCTCCTCCGACACCCTCGGTCCTCCTGGGCCGTGCCAGGAGCTCAGGAGCTTTCCTTGCCCCAGTTCTCATTTGTGAGGTGGGCACCAAGGAGCTCCCTGCAGTCACCCAGGGCAGGGGGACCCCCGGGTCCCCCTCGCTGCAGCCAGGGCCCCTCACACGTCCACGACGCAGTCGGGCGAGTGGGTCCGGATGGCGTCCGAGATCATCTTGGCTCCCGACTGCCCAATGCGGTTCCCCTGCAGGCTGGGGGGGAGAGAGAGCTCAGGCTGGGGCACGAGGCAGAGCAGGATCCTTGGTGGGGACAGGAGATGCTGCCCAGCTTTGCAGCAGCATCCAGCAGCACCTGTGCCCGCCCCACTCCATGCAGGACCCTGCTCAAGGGCACTCTGGTGTGAGAGCCCTGAGGCAGCCGAGTGAGGAGCTGGAGACAGCCCTGGACAGCTGGAAGGGCTGAGCCACTTCCCCCCTGGTTTTGGAGAGTATTTGTCTTTTGAGGTGGTTCTTTGGCCCAGAGGCATCCCTGGCGGGGAGCTGAGGGTCTGGAGCTGTGCGGGGTGGTGGCTGTCACACTGGGAGGAGCACGGGATGCCCCTGCCCTGTGGGGCAGCCAGGAATGGGCAGTGCTGGCAGTGGGGAAGGTCCCTGGATGGTTCCCACGGTCTCCCCCATCCCTGCCTTTCCCAGCCAGTGCAGCAGCCACTTACTTGACATAGGTGAGGCCGTGGTTGCCCTTCAGGGCCGTGGCGATGCAGATGGCTCCGTCCATGCCCAGGGAGTTTTCCTGCAGGCTGCAGGAGGCAGGAGGGTCAGACAGCACCAGCACATGTGGCCACCAGCAGGGAATGCATGCACTGGGCATTGGGAAGAGCCACCTGCTCAGGGTTTGCCCTTCTGAGAACCACCGGCTTGGCCATCCCACTGCCATTCCTAGGGAATGTCTGCACAGGCTGTTCTGGGGCGGGACACTCACTTGAGCCAGCGGAGGCTGCGGTTGACCTTCAGCGCGTTGGCCACGGCCTTGGCCCCCGCCGGGCCCAGGGAGTTTCCCCGCAGGCTGCAAGCAAAGGAGCAGTGAGGAAGGACAGCCCGGGGGGGCCCCACACGGGAGGAGGGGGAGAAGTGACCGCACCCAGCGAGTCCAGGGATGGGTCTGGGAGATCACCATGCAAGGGCAGGAGCGGTGCTGAGCCAAGGGCCAGGCTCTCAGACACCCCAGGGATCAGTGGCACAGCTGTGGCACTTGGTGGCCCCACGGAGCACTTACTCCAGGATCTGCAGGCTCTTGTTGACCATCAAGGCTTCTGCCAGGGCTCGGGCACCGGCCACGCCAACTGAAGCCACTTGCAGGCTGCAAGGGAATGGGGACCCTTCAGTCCTAGGTGGCCATGGTGTGTTAATTAGGATAATTAGGCTGTGACAGCAGGGCCCTGCTGCAGCCTGGATACTCACTGGAGATCTGCCAGGGTGGTGTTGACCTTCAGTGCAGCAGAGAGGGCGGCCACTCCCTCGTCTCCGATGGCGTTCTCCTGCAGGCTGTGACAGAAGGGCTGTGTGTGCCCGTGGCCTGGGAACCAGGGACAGGGCCAGCACAGGGCCCAGCATTCCCAAATGGCTTGGGAGAGCTCCTGGGCCACAAGGCATTTAGAGCATCCCCAGCCAGGGACATGCAGTGGGGACACAGGAGATTTCCAGTGCCTAAAGGGACTCCAGGAGAGCTGGGGAGGGACTGGGGACAAGGGTTTGCAGGGACAGGACAAGGGGGAATGGCTTCCCACTGCCAGATGGCAGGGATAGATGGGATACTGAGAAGAATGAGGTGGGGAGGCCCTGGCACAGGGTGCCCAGAGAAGCTGTGGCTGTCCCTGGATCCCTGGAAGTGTCCAAGGCCAGGATGGACAGGGCTTGGAGCAACCTGGGATAGGGGAAGGTGTCTCTGCCCATGGCAGGGGTGAAACTGGATGGGCTCTAAAAGCCCTACCAGTAGGGCCCAGGACCCATCCACCTGTGTCCTCACTTACTCGAGGCTGGCCAGGCTGCTGTTGGACTGTAGTGCTTGTGCCAGGGCTGTGGCTGCTTTGGCCTGGATGAAATTCCACTGCAAGCTGCAAACAGGAGAAATGAGAGGTGAAGCCTTGGGCTGTGAGCGTGCCCTGATCCAGCCAGGCTCCACACCCAGCCAGGGATGTCACAGCACACACCCTACGAGGGTGGCCCAGGGGTGCCATGTCACAGCCTGGAGGGGCCGAGGGCCAGGAGCAGTGTCCCTGCCCATGTCCGTGCAAGGGGCCTCAAACCCAGGCAGGCCCAGGGGACACTCACTGCAGGGACGTGAGTGCCCGGTTCTCGCTGATGGCCAGGGCGATGGCCCTGCCCCCCTCATCGTACAGCAGGTTGGCCGCCAAGCTGCAGGGACAGAGCGCTCAGGTCACACAGGAGAAGTTGAGGACAGCTCCAGGGACAGCACAGGGTGGTCTGGGTGCCCTCCTGAGGCCCGTGGGACTTACTCCAGCTTCCTGAGGGTGCTGTTGCTCCGCAGGGCACGGGCGATGGCAGGGCCCCCCTCCTTGCTGATGGAGTTCTCCCGGAGGCTGGGGAAAGACACAGGGCTGGGGAGGAGCAGCCAAGGCAGGGCTGCATCAGCTGCTCCCCCAGGGCCCCCTTCACCTCCTGCTCTGGGGCTGAGGCCATCAACTGAGTAGAGCAGTTTGTCTGAGACCACCCCCATCAGCTCCTGCAGCTCCATTCCCTGTGTTTCCTCTGGGCACGGTGGCCCATCAGGGCTTTTTGCCAGCCTCCCACCCCTGCTGCCATCCTGTCATTCCAAGATGTGGCTGAATGAACATTGTCCCAAAGGGAGAAAGATAAAGACAGAAGCTCCTCACAGCTGCAGAAGGGACCAAAGCTGCTTGCAGCATCTCAGAGCACTTGTGGAAACAACCAGGCACAAGCCCAGGCTGCTGAAGAGCTCCCAGGTCCCAGCAGCAGCTTTTGGCCAGGGTGGCTGCAGGGACTGTCACTTACTTGAGGCTGAGGAGTCCCTTGTTGGAGCAGAGAGCTGCTGTCAGCGCCGTGACCCCTGCGCTGCTGATGGAGTTGCTCTGGAGACTGAGACAAACAGGGAAGGTGTGAGGATGGGCCAGTCCTGGCACCACAGCTGGGCTGCAGGGTCATGTCTGGGGTGGGGGAGCCAAGGCAGAAGGAGCAGCCCTGGGAGCATCCAGGGTGGGATCAGCCATTCCTGCTGAGCACAGCAGCACCAGCCCCAGCAAGCAGAGGGGACAGGGTTTGCCAGCACTTGGGGGCACCCTTGTCCCCGTCTGTCACTGTGGCTGCTGGCTCAGCTGGGCACGTGGCTCCCGTGGGTTTGGGATCCTTGTCACAGGGACACAACCAGGGCACAGCCACTCATCAGCAGGAGCCATCAGCCCTCCTCTCCAGGGGCTGTTCCCATGGGGAGTGAAGGTGGCACCATCCCAGCCCGACTCTGCCCAGCATTACCTCCCTCCTTGGCCAATTCCCATCACTTTTGGGAGAGAGAACACCCAAAGCTACTGATTTCCTCCAAGCCAGAATAAAAAGTCATCACTGGGTTTTAGGATTCATTCTGTCAGTGCCCCTTGGTGCAGGCAGGGCCAGCCTGGCTGCTGCTGGAGCTGCCACATCGTGTTCCAGCCTGCACATCCAGGGAATGTGGAGTGGGACAGACATGGGGAGGGGCTGAGGGCTTGAGGGGTGGCAGATTTTGATGGAAGGAGGAGTCTGAGCTCTGTTGTCAAGGAGTCCAGGCACGGAGGGGGAACTTACTCAAGGCTTTGTAGGCTGTGGTTCACCCTCAGAGCTTCGGCCAAGGCAATGGAGCCATTGTCTCCCACCGAGTTGCTTGAGAGTCTGAGACAGAAGAGGAAGCTTGGAGCTGCCAGCAAGGGATTCACCTCCCCCAGGCCCCTCCTGCTGCAGCAACGAGCATGAACTCGCTGCCACCTCATTTCCCACCTACATACACCTCTGTTCTCCTGGCTGGTTTGAGCTGGAACAGCTTTTAATGTTTCCTCAGGGCCTGGAGCCCCCCTGCTTCCCCCTGCCAGAGGGGAGGCAGCTTCTCCTTTCTTTACGTGGCTCCCTGCATCCCTGGAGGTACAGAGAGCATCTCCACAGGGCTGCTCCGAAGGCCCTGCTCTCTCCATCCTCACCAACCCCGCTGGGCAGAGCCAGCAGTGTCCCTCCTGCCTGTCACATGGACCTGTCCCTTTCCTGCCCACAGATCCCAGGAGATGCACTGCCATCCCTCCCCCTCCTGCCGTGCTCACATCAGCTCCCTCAGGCTGCAGTTCTGCTTCAGCGCCTCCGCCATTTTCCGCGCGCCCTGGGCTCCGATGGCGTTTTTCTGCAGGCTGCAAAAGTCAGGAAGGCATCTGTGAATGGCAGAGCCACGTCCCCATCGGTGGCACCCACCCTGCTGGGTGGCTGGAGGGGGGACACCATGTCCGGGTCACTCACTGCAGGGTCACCAGGCTGCGGTTGGTCAGCAGGGCCTCGGCCAGGAAGGTGGCCCCGTCCTCCTTGATGGAGTTGTGCTGGAGGCTGTGGGACACAGGAGTGAAGCCACACGTGGATGCTCCCACAGCAGGGCCAGGGGCTGTGCAGGGCTGCAGGGAAGTGGCCACCTGCCCTGGGTTTACTTGCCCTTGTCCCTGGCTTGAGAAAGGGGTCTGGCCCCCAAGCATCCCTGACCAGGAGTCTCCTTCCCTCCTCTCCCATGGGATATTCCTTCTTCCATCAAACAGCACCCTGGGAGCTCCCATGCACAGAAAGGACCTCGACCTGGACTGCAACCCCAACCCCTCCCTTCACTGCCCCAAGAGGCAGGAGAATCCCAACTTTCTGACCCAGTCCCTGGGTCTGTGCCAGCTGCACTCGTGCCCACTGCCCACTGCCCAGGCTATGCCCAGGCTGACCCCATGTGCTGCCCCTTGGAGCTTGGGAAAACCCCAGTGGGACAGAAGAGGGATGGAAGGGGGCCTGCCCTGGGGATCTGCTCCGGGAGATGCTCCAGAGGCTGTTTAGATTATCAGGGAGAGCAGGATTTGGTTTTTTTTCAGGGCATCAGCCAGGGCTTTGGCTCCGGTGGGGCCGATGGAGTTGCTCCGCAGGCTGGGGCAGGACAGGCAGAAAAGCCAAGGTTAGCAAAGCCAGATTGGCACAGGCCCAGTTTAAGCCAGATGCCTCCACATGGCACTGCTGAGGTGGGACATCAGGCCAGCAGCTCGTGGTGGTGGCTTTAGGGGCTGGAGACCCTCCCCAGGCCAGGCCGGGTGGGATCCAGCCCCGCCGTGGGCAGGGAATGGTTCCCAGAGGGAATGTGGGCACCACAGGAGCTGGGCAAGGGGGGACACTTACTCCAGCACCATCAGGCTCCTGTTCACCAGCAGCGACCTGGCCAGAGCTTTGGCTCCCTTGTTGCTGATCTGATTTTCTGCCAAGCTGCCCAGAAAAAGGAAAATTGGGTGTTTTTGCAGAGGAGAAAGAGACTGGCACAGACCCTGGCATGTCCCAGGACACAGCTGGGATGGGTGAGCAGAGAAGAGCCATGGGGAGCGTTTGGTTCATGGTACAACCAAAGCGATGGATGTTCTCCTGGGGTGGACACCAGGCAGGGATTGCAAGGACACCGTTTCTGGACATAAAATTCATTTGTGTCCTGTAAAGGAGCTCAGATGGCAGCATGGGGAACTCTGCAGCCTTGAGGAAGAGGAAGAGGTGGGGAAAGTGGGAACCCATCTGTTTGGGATGAGGCACCTCCCTGCATGGGGGTCAGGAGCCTGTCCCCTCCATGCAGAGCCTCGAGTGTCCAGCGATCTGCTGTGACCTTGGGACGTGGTTTGTTAGGATAACCCATGGATTTATTGACTTTTTTTTAGGAACACTGAGGAGGCAGCAGTTCCAGGAAGACTGGGCAAGACAACCTTGGGGTAAGGTCACTGTGCCCAGGTGCAGGGGATCAGGTGGGGCTGTCCTTGTCACTAGACACCCTGGGGAGCCAGTGGGAGACACATTCCTGGGGGACCCTCACCCTGGATTTGCAGTGCCCCCAGCTCCACACTGCATCCCCAGGACATCCTGTCCTCCTTGGGCCAGGTCCTACCTGAGCCTCTGGATCTGGCAGTCCTTCCCACTCAGCACACTGCCCAGCAGCTCCATCACATCATCCTTAAACTGGTTATTGTCCAGCCTGCAGGAGACACAAGGAAAGAGCAAGAGCAAGGGTTTGGAGAACAAAGGATGATCCTCCCATGACATCTGCCTGTCCGAGGTGGAGAAGCTCAAGGACAGAAGCAGAGCTGACCCAGTGCCACCCCCAGGGCAGCTCTCTGCAGGTGGACACCATTTGGTGGACCCGTTGTGAGTCCCACTGGGATTGTGAGCCACAGGGGAGACAGAACTCATTGCAGCCTCCCGTACTTAGAGGGGACTTAGAACAGGGAACAGGTTTAAACTAAAAGAGGAGAGATTTAGATTAGAATTTACAATTAAATTCTTCCCTGTGAGAGTGGGGAGGCCCTGGCACAGGGTGCCCAGAGCAGCTGTGGCTGCCCCTGGATCCCTGGCAGTGCCCAAGGCCAGGTTGGACAGGGCTTGGAGCAGCCTGGGACAGTGGAAGGTGTCCCTGCCATGGCAGGGGTGGCACTGGATGGGCTTTAAGTTCCCTTCCAACCCAAACCAATGTGTGATTCCACAGTCACAGCCTGGCATCTCTGCTCACTCCTGGTGCAATCCCAGCAGGACTCACCTGAGGCTGTGGCAGAAGAGGAGCTGGGAGAGCAGGCTCTTACAGACATTGTAGGTGAGGCAGTTGGAGAGGTTCGTCTCCTCCAGGCAGACGTCAGAGACCTGCAGGAGATAAGCCAGGGCAGAGCAGTTCATGGGGGTGAGCATCCCGGCCAAGCTCCCGCTCCTCATGGCCTCCTCCACGGCCGCGGCGGTGTCCGTGTGCTGCATCTCGTGCAGGCAGCGCATGGCGTTGACGGCGCGCGAGGAGACGGCGCGGTCGGTGCTCAGGCAGCCCTGCAGGACGCCGATGGCCTGGCTCCTGAACCCGCCGTGCTCGTCCTTCACCAGCAGCCACCCCGACAGCAGCTTGTTCACCTGTGGGGACAGGAGCCCCGAGAGGAAGCGGATGAAGATGTCCAGCTGCCTGTCCTCGGCCTGCAGCGCCCTCTGAACGGCGCTCCTGAAGTGGTTGAGGAAGCCCAGCTTGGGCCAGGACATGCCGCTCTCCGTGAACAGGTCGAAGATGGCCCGCTTGGCCGCCGTGTAGTAATAAAGAGCTGCCAGGAACTCCTGGATGGTTAAGTGGAAGAAGTAGTAGGCTGTGGAGGCCTGCATGTCCTCCTTGAGCAGGAGGCGGGTGGAGAGGCAGCTGTGCAGCAGGGAGAGGTCGATGCCGTAGGCCTTCATGTCCTGCTCGTAGAACACGTGTCTCCTCCGGAGCAGCCCGTAGAAGGCCAGCCTGCCCAGGCTGCCCACCAGCTTCTTGCTGGTGTTCACAGCCTGCTCAATCCTCAGGGCTTCTCTCGGCTTTTCCAGCCAGTCACCACTGAGAGCCATTTTAAAATAATAGGAGTAGATTTCTGACAGGGTCCTGGGGACCACGGTTGCTTCTTGGGATTGATCGCCGCTATGCTTCAGGAAATAAGCGATTGAGGAGCCAGAAATCCAGCAAAAACCAGGAATGGTGCACAGGACATGGAGCGACCTGTTAGCCCTGATGTGCTGCAGGACTTGGCTGGACAGATCTTTGTTGTCCAGGAACATCTGGTCCAAGAAGTCCTTCATCTCTGCAGCCCCAAACCCTCGGATTTCCGTCATCCGGTCCACCAGCCCGCTGGGAATCTGCCTGGCCGCCGCCGGCCGCGACGTGACCCACACAGAGGCCTCCTGCAGCAGGTTTCCCCTTATAATGTTGGTGATCAGGTTGTCCACTTGGATCTCCTTTTTGGGATCGGTGCAAACCACTGCGTTGGAAAAATCCAAGGGGGTCTTGAACTCATCCAGACCGTCGAGGATGAGCAGGGTGCGGGCGGCTCCGGCCGAGATGCAGCCGGGCTCGGAGACGTGGGGGAAGGCGGAGCAGATGAGGCGCTCAGCAGAGAGCTTCTCGTAGGTGTTGAGCTCCCGGAAGGTGAGGGGCAGCACAAACATGATGTCCCTGCTGATCTCCCCCTTCGCCCAGCTGCAGACAAACAGCTTCACCAGAGTGCTCTTGCCAATCCCGGCCACGCCGATGGTGACAGAGATCCGAGGGGGGATGCTGACTTTGGAGAGGGGCAGGAACAGCTTCTCCAGGGGGATGCTCTTGGATACGCTCGGCAGGCCTTTGGTGGTCTCAACCTGCAGGATGTCGTGCTCCTTCTGCTGGATATCGGTCAGGCCTTCCACGAGGAGCAGGTTGGTGAGGCGCTGCCGGGCTCCTGTCTCCAGGCCGTTCCCACAGGAGCTCTGGAGGCTCTCCAGGTGCTTCTGCACCATGGGTTCTGCACAGAGAAATGAAACAGGGCTGAGGAGGAACCACAAGAGCAAATTACAGAAGCTGCTTCACTTTTCTGCCAGAGGGAAACCTCATGGAGCCCTTACATCCTGGTAGGAAGGTTGGCAGGGCTCAGAGGGCACCAAAAGGCCTAAAGGGCCCTGATCAGCCTCACAGTCAGTCCAGGAGCCCATTTAAGCTCAGCCCTGGGCCTCCAGCCTCAGCTAAAGCTGTGTTGTAGGAGCTGCTGTATGTGCATTGCTCTCCCCTTGCCTGGTGGCCACTGGACTCTGTCTGAGCCTGGTTGCCCTTGCTGGGCCTGATCCTGACCTCTCAATTGATTTCCCACCTGGACTTCATTCCTGCCTCATTGCCATGGACTCTCTGATGAACTGGACTTGTGGCTGAACCTGGTGGCCACCTCTGGACGTGTCCTGCTCACCTAGCTCAGGTATCACAGTGAAATTAAACCCCCAGTGAAGGCTGGACAAGCAGGGGATGATGGTGAGAGATTCAGAGCAGACACCAGCCGAGGCTGGAGCCTTCCAGCCAGGAGGGAAAGCAGGGAAAGCTCTCCTGGCAAGAGGGTCACAGGGAGAGCCCGAAGCTGGGGCAACCACCAGCGCATGGGGTCAGGGTCAGCATCCTTTCCCCGTTCCCAGCCTGGCACTGGGACTGGCTGGTGTCATCTGGACACTGAGGACACTAAAAACTCCTCAGCTGCCCAGAGAGGTGTGCAGAGGGCAGTGAGGGGCCTGCAGGAAGGTCCCTCAGAGCTGGCAGAGAGCCCTTGTCACCCTGGCTGTGAGTCCCTGGGCTGGCACCATCACTTGCACAGGTGCTCCCAGCAGAGCTGCCAGCACCCCCAGCTCTGGGCACACCTCAGGGTGCTCCAGGAAGCTCCAGGCCACGAGTGCAGCCCCCCTGGCCGGGCTGCCTACCATGGACAGCGACGTGCAGGTAGAGCTGCGAGCTGGAGGTCTCCATGGAGCTCTGCAGGGACTGGGAGCCGTGGCTGCCCTTGCCAGCCAGGACATCCAGCACAGCCCTCACCTGCTCGGGCAGGGGGCTCGCTGCCTGCACCTGGGCAGCCTCCTCGGCCGTCAGCAGCTCCAGCCTGCACAGGTGGGAGGTGATGTCCTCCAGGAGCTGTGGGGAGATGGACCTCGCCAGCTGCCTGCGGTACCGGTTGATCCAGGCCCCTGTGGGACAGGACAGAGGGACAGGTGGGTCCTGGGCCAGCCCTGGGAATGTGGGACAGGAAAGGCAGCAGTGCAGAATTGCCCCTGACTCTGAAGGGAGCAGGGGTGAGTGGAGCCCTCCAGAGTGCCCTGCCTAAGCCCGCCTTGGCCATCCCAAAGCCCTGGCAGGAGGCTTTGTTAGGAGCTGCCAGGTCAGGGCAGCAGCTGCTGGAATTGGAGCCAAAGAGACTGAAGAACACAATCATGAAATGGTGTTTTCTCCTGGGATCCAAACCCCTGCAGAGAAAAAAGTCTGAGCAAGATCATTTCTCTCCAGACCCAGCCCTTCCCCCGGTGCCAGTGCAGCACTGCCTTGGATCTGCTCACACCTTGGTGCCCCACCCCATCCCAGTTCTGACCCCAGAACTCCCCAAGGTGACAGATCTGCCCAACCACCACTCACCTTCCATCAGAGGCCTCCTGTGACATGGGTGGTCCCTGGGCAAGGAGCACTGTGGTGGCAGCAGCGTCCCATGGGCCACCCCGTGTCCCTCTGGCCAGCTCACAGCCCCACCCGGGGCTCCTCAGCCCCTGTCCATGTCCCTGGTGGAAGAAGAGGAGAAGCATGAGGAGCAGCGTGGGAGGGAGCCCACTGTGAGCTGTTGTGCTGGCTGTGGTTGAGCCAGGGGTTCATTCAGCTTTTGGCTGACACAGAGTCCCCTCCACTGGCAGGGGCACAGCTGGGCCCAGCTTGGCCCAGACCTCAGGTGCCACACACTTGGTGCCTTCACCACCACCACCTACAGCACGACCTTCCTCAAGCACAGTGGTGCATGAATTGCCCTGACAGTGCCCCTGTGCCCTCTGTGGGTCACTGGGGAGCACCCGAGTGTCACCATTGTCACCAGGGCTGGGAACTGCTTGTACCTTCTCTGTTTTGTGAAGGAAGTTGTGGGGCAAGACTGATGAAGGGCCTGGTTTGGTTTCAACCCACCTTGGCCCCATCCAGCGCCTCTGTCAGGGCTTGCTGAGCAGGGCCAGCACCACATCCTGTGGCAAAGCTCTGAGGATGCTCTGAGTCATCACCCATCTACCTGCTCCCTCCCCCTCAGCTGCTGCCAAACCACGCTGAGGGTTTGCTGTTTATTTTTAAGTGTATCTGCTCAAAGTCCTGTTGTTCTTCAAGCAGAGGCAGAGAGGGAAATGTCTCCATGCCTGAGAGTGCTCCCAGCTCCACCTGTGTCAGCAGCACTGTGCTGGGCCTCTCCACCAGCCCCAAAGTCACCTCCAGGCACTGGCCATGTCCAGGTGGGAACTCCTGAGCCCCAGGGATGTCTGATCACAGGAGCAATGCACACACAGTGTCTCAAGGCCTGTATCCTGGCACCTTTCCTCCCCTCCACCTGGCCTACAGGATCTTCTGGCTCCATGTGAACAGGGGTCCCTGCTGGTCAGAGGTTCTGCAATGGGTCCCTGCCCACAGACAGCTCTGCCTTTGTCAAGCCCACCCCTGAGGGGACATGGGCACTGTGGGGGCTTTGATGCAGCCTCAAACAGGAACAGGTAACACTCCTTTCTCTGGTCAAACCTCTTCTAGGGAGAAAGCACAGATGTAGCTGGACCAGGAAAACCTGGCAGAGTTTCTGGTCCATGGTGCAAGGCCAAGGTGCTTGGAACTTCTGTCCATCCTCCCTCCCAGGGATCCATGCTGGGGTTTGTTTCTCCCACCAGAAGCACAAGACTGCAGGAGGGACCTGACAGTGTCCCTGTCCCCAGGGCTGGGTCCCTCACAGACCTGGATCTCCCACAGAGCGGGGTAAGTGACAGAAGGTGCTGGGTGACAAAGCACCAGCCCAGCCCCACCTGTCCAGGTGGTTCCTGACAAGCCCTGGCAGGGCTGGGAGGTGCTGTTGGAGCAGGGTCTGAGCCCACTGCCTTTCCCTTCAGGATGGAAGCCTGGGCTGAGCCCCTGGTGCCAGTGGTGCCAGAGGTCCAGGAGCCCCTGGCAGTGGTGGCTATCCCACAGCAAAGCCCTTTTCTCATCCTGGGAGCAGCAGCAGCTCTTACTCATCACCCCCAGGCAGTGGCCTGGTCAGTGAAGACACCATCAATTAAAGGAGCTCAGTGAGCAGTTCCCAGTGAAATGTTCACCCTTTGATGTGTTCTTGTCTCTAAGTGGCCCGGGAAGTTCAGTGAAGCCTTGCAGTGCCCAGGTGTCTCTGATCTTTGCTGCACAGCCAGAATGAAAGGGGCTTTGCTGCAGGTGTTCCCTGCAGCCCTGCCTCTGAAACGGGGCCCTTTGATGGGGGAACCTGCTCCAACACCAGAAAATGTTTGGTGCTCTCCTCTGGTGCTCCTTCAAAGCCCAGCAGCTGTGGGCCAGCTCGTGCAGAGGCACCTCAGCAGGAGAATAAAGCAGCAGAAGGAATAATGCAGGGGCTGTGAATTGTTTCTGGTTCCAGGAGCTTCAGGGGCAGCTCGAGGAGCACACGGGGCTGCCGGGGGCTGTGTCCTGAGGGCTGGAGGGAGCCACCAGCTCTCACAAGAGCTGTCTGAAGGGTAAGGGCCAGCCAAAGCCAAGCTCCATGAGCCCTACAGAGATCCAGGTGTGTCCAGAATGGGACGCAGCTCATCCCAGGGCTGCTGGCCATGAGCCCTGCCCGAGGTGTCCATCCTGCACATCCTGGGTGTGCAGCTTTGCCTGGCCAGGATCCAGCAGGGACAATGTCCCACTGGCAGCCAGAGGAGCAGGGATACGGGTTTGTGTCTGCCCTGCCTTGCCTGTGTCCCCAGGGAAACTGGGAAAAGGGGCTGGAGGGTGGGAGGCTGCCCAGTCAAACTGGTCAATGGCACCTGCAAGCCCCAGGGAGGGAAATGGGATTTTCTTGGCAAAAATTTGGCATTAACACTTTTTTTTTTTTTTCTGCTTAGTGCACGCCAAAGGTCCACTCCAGGAGAAAATCCTTTCCTCTAAGGATGTTTAGACAACACTGATGTGTTCTTCCAGCAGCTCCAATGCAGCTGGAACCAGCATCCCTACATCCCACCTGAGTGTCCCTGCCCAAAACCCATCAGTGCTGGGAGCCACCAGGACAGTGCTGGCAGGTCCCCACCACGTCCAATCCTCTCCCAAGCAGCTGCTGTGCTTTCACTGTGTCCAGCCTGTTCCAGGATTCCTGACACCAACCCCAGGGAGCATAGGCCTGGATGTGGCTGCTCCTGCTCATCTCTGCCTCTAATGATGCACGTGCAGTGTCACCCTGGCAGTCCAACACGACCAGAGCAGCATCCAGGGAATCCAGGATGAAGGGACAGCCCTGAGGTGGCCACAGCAGGAAGGTGTCTGCAGACATCAGGCATTTACTGCCTCCCTGACCTTCCTCCTGCCCAGACAGACCCATCACCCTGTGCCTCAGGAATCTGCTGAGCACCTGGGGCTGTGCCAGACCAGGAGCTGTCCCAGCAGCACCAGGACTGCAGCAGGTGATGCCCAGCAGTTGGAAATCTGTGCTTGTCCCCCTGCAGGGGCTCGTGGGCAGATTCACCAGCAGCGTGGGGGGAGGGGGTGGTTGGCACCTCCAGTGGGACTTCCCAGCTCCCAGCAGGGCCCTGGGGACCCGACCTGCTGCCAGGGCTGGGGATGCTGGGGTTAGACAGGCACCAAAGGGCTGGGCAAGAGCTCTTGGATGGCTGCAGGCACCCACAGATGGAAAACATCTGAAAATGGACTGATCTACAGTATTTAGATAAGGTTAAACGCTTTTTATAGGAGCTAAAAATCGCATGGTCACACAGCACCTGCAGGAGGTGGGAGGTGCCCACTCCAGCTCAGCTCCGTGCCTCAGGCACGCAGAAACCTCAGCCTGGCCCTGTCCTTGTCCATGTGCCACCACCGTGGGTGTCTCCGAGCAGCCGATCCCCGGAGCTCCGCGGCTCGGGCTGAGGGCCCCGGGAGCTGCCCCGGGCAGGGACGGGACAGGCCCCCTCTTTGGCAGACCCTGGCAGCCCTTCCCGACCCCCGGGCTCCTTCACCCGCTCACCTTCGGAGCTTTTCAGCTATTTTTCCTGCCATATGTCCTCTCTGAGCTGATCCCACCTCAGAGGGCAGCGAGCTGCCTGGAAATTAAAACACTTCCCAGGCCAGCAGCTCCAGCTGCTCCCCCTGAGCCCAGCGAATCCCGAAGCCAGGATGCAGCTGCCACCTTTTGGCAGAATCGAAGAGACTTCACATCGTTAATTCCTGCTAATTAAACGATGCAGGGAAACACCTTCTGCATTATTACTCAATTATGAGGCTTGCAGACTGGCAAGTAACTCAGTTATCCAAGTTTACATATGAATTATATTTTTTGGTCTGGATTTAATGCCAGCAAAATTGATTGCCAAATGTATTTTATGTCAAATTTAATGTCTTCCAGGTTTGAGTTTTGTTTTTTTGTTTCCCTGAACCTCAACCCCAATAACAGGGCCAGACACAGCAGGGGTTAAATATGAGCTGAGGGGGCACGAAGTGCCCCTGAGCTGGATGCCAGCAGTGCCAATCCCAAATCTCACCAGAAAAAAAGGAAAAATCAATCTATGGGTGATTCCAAACAGCTGAAAATGAAACTAATTTTGGAGAGGAGGTCCCTTGCAGGGTACTGCTGCACCTCACAAGCTGCAGAATGAAGGCTGATTGATGCATTTCCTCAGCTGGCCGTGCCTCGAGGATGCTTTAGCACCGCTGTGCAAACAGCTGATTGAAAAGCAGATCTTCCCAGCAAACAGCTTCTGCCCTTCCCAGCCACGGGATCTCAGGATATCAGCAGGAAAACTGGGCAGGAGCTGCTGCCAGCCCGTCTCTGTGCCCCCCGCAGCCCCAGGGCTGCAGGGATGCTGTACCTGCTGATGCAGGTACAGATGTGGCACCCACCCAGCCTTTCTGGGCTTGCAGAGCACCCCAAAGAGCAGCTGCAAGTTCTCCAGAAAGAAATTTTTGTGCCACATGAACATCCCGAGCGGGAGGTGTCCCCTGGCTCCCAACAGTGCCTGTCTGGCTTTGGATAACTCTTCCGTGTGGTGGCCAAACCCTGAGGGAGGGTGATAGCCCAGAGGGTGACAGCAGCCAGCCTGTCCCCAGGATTAACAGCAGGACTAAGTCTGATGCCCCGGGGCAGACCAGGGTGCCCGGGCTCTGTGCCCACCTGGGTGCAGGGCTGAGCTCCAGCCCCTGACCTGCTCTGGCACACCCCAGGGCCCTGCCCCGCTCTTTGGTGCAGTTTTGCACCGTGCCACAGGTGAGTGTGTCACTAATCTCTTCCTTTTCTGTTGGTGGTACATCTTGGAGTTCATTTTGGATGGTTTGGAAGTCAATTAGCTCAGCAGATGACATTAAGGGGAGGAAAGCTGCTGCACAAGGCTTTGGGCTGTGGCTGCCTTTGTGGCCTGGCAGGCAGAGCAGGCAAGGGGACAGGATTTGTGACATGTGCCAATTCCCTGTGGGGTGCCACGCTCGTCTCCATCACTCCGGGCTCCACCCCTTCCTGCCAGCCTGATGGCTGTGCCGTGCCGTGCCGTGCCAGGGACCTCTGCCCATCAGCTCCCGGCCCTGCCTCCTTGGCCCAGTGACTCCATTTCTCGTGGCCATCACAGCACGAGCCGTGCAGCAGCTTGTCCCCACGAGGAAGAGCCAAGTGACACCTCCTCTTGTCCCCTTCTCCCCACACCCCTCCAAAGCCCCTCCAAGCCCCTACCTTGGCCTCGTGCCGCCTTCCCCAGGTCGCTGTGGGAGCAGGGCAGCGGCGAGGGCATCCTCGTGGTCGGGGAGGATGCAGCCCCCCCGTGTCCCGCTCAGATCTGTATCCCCAGGGCTTTGCTTCCTCCTCCAGGGATGCTCTAGCTGAAGGCAGAAGCCACCCTTCCCGCAGGTGTCCCCTGATGGCACCTGGGGCGGGGCGATGCTCGGGCAGCACCTGGGGAAGGTGGCTCCGGGTTGCCCGGCCGTTTCCAGCCCCGCGGCTTTTGTCTCTTTCTGCTCGCTCCGCGCCCCTTCCTGCCCTGGGGCTCGCAGATCTTCCTTCCTGTCAGGGCAGGGCTGCTGCCAATGCAAATCGGGGTGAGGGATCCGCCAAAACCCAGCGGCTCCGAGCCCGGCAGCGACAGCCGGGGCTGCCCCGCTGGCTGCTCTGTGCGCGGACACTTCCCCGCTGCGGACGCCTTCTCCCAAAAGCCACAAAACCGCCCCCAACAACATCCAGACTACTGCGAGTTCACCTGGAGCAAAACCACGAGCTCACCCCGGCCTGGGAGAGCCGAGGGGTTTTGCTGCACAACCCCGCTCTGGCCAGGAGCGCTGGGAATGTCCCATGGGAGAGGCTGGACTTGCAGCAGCTCTGCCCTTCGCTGGATTGTGCAAAGAAATAATTCCAGGAGTAAATTAAAGGTGTGTTTTGAAGGAGTGGAATAAAAGGGTAGGAATAGCCTCCCTTTCCTCCAAAGCCGTTCTCCTGCCCTTGCCAAATGCTTCCTGGGATTAGGATTTGTCTCCAAAGAGCTAGATCCCATCCCACCGAGGAGCCAGAGCGACCAGAGCAGCAGGACCGGCGGGATCTCCCCTCCCCAGCTCCACACACGCAGGTGGGCTCGGTGATTATTTTCCATTTTTGTTCGACAAAACCCTCCATTTGTAAATCCTATAAAAATTTCACTGGCATTCAGGCAAATGGTGGCTAGTGGAGCCCTCGTGGTGGCCAGCTGGTGGGGGTCAGGGTGGGCTCGTGGCCACTGAGCTGTGCTTGGGGAGGAGAGGTGGGGGAAGCAGGAATTGGGACCTCCAGCCCCCACTTTGGGCTGTATCTGCCCCGGCCTCGCTCCCTGCCCGCCCCAGGCTGTGCCCAGGAAGGGGTTAAAACCTTTTCTCTGGCGAGTTTAAGGTCTGTTGGTAATTTCCCCGTCTGGAGGAGGGTTTCAAGAGGAGCTGGCAGCTGGTAATTCCCAGCAGCCAACTTGTAGCTAAAATCCCTCACATCCAAAATGACTGTGCAGAAACCCCAGTCAGAGCTGTACCTCCTGCTCTCACAATTCGTCATTGATCTGATTTAACACATCTGAAATATTTCTTTTCCACTGTGAATTACACGTCCCTCACACATTTTCTGGGCCATTTACCAGATTCAACCCCAAATTTCTCAATGTACTTATTTACTAAACCCAACCTACGGAGTTCCCGGCAGGGTGGGTTTGCCCGCAGCCCCTCAGGAGCTGGCAGGAGAGGAGAGAAAAGGTCCAGGGTGACTCTGTTTGTTGACTCGAGCGGTTGCTTGGCAGGAGGGTGCTCGGGGACAGCTCCTCAGCTCAGACCTGCACAGAGTCACCTGCCTGGGGACAGCGAACCTGGGCATAACGAACGGTCCCAGCTCCAGAGGGAGCAGCAGGACGAGCCTGGGGAACAGCCCGGCTTCCACACCAAGGAAACGTGGAAAGACTTTACTAGTCTGGGACGCTCGGGGAGTCCCCGGGGAGGAAGGGACACAACCCCCAGCCACCTCCCAGAGGTGACGCGGTGGCTTTTGGGTTTTAAGCGGGTTTCCTGAGCAAGGAGCAGGCGGCTGGGCCAAGGGNCGATGGCCCCGCAGCCGCCCCACTCCCTGCCCTCCTCCCTCCCGGGACCGGTGCGGGGGCTGAGCCGCGGCCGTGCAACCTCGCTGCTTCTCGCCCTGTCAGAGCCCCGGGACCCGCCGCCGCTGCTGCATGGCCGGGAAGAAGCTGATCGTGGTGTTCGGGGCCACCGGTGAGCGCTCGGGGAGAGACCCGGGTNGATGGACATCTGAGCCCCGCCCGGATGGGCGTGGCCGAGCGCAGTCGAGTGAAGCCGAACACAATCGGGTCGCGCCGAACAGACGAACGCACGTAGCTCCAGCTCCGCCGTCTAGAGCCNCGACCCGGGCTGTGCCCGGGGGCCGGCGGGGCAGGCGGGGGGCGGAGGCGCCGGTGATGCCCGAGAGGCCGGGAGGGTGAGGAGGGTGAGCAGTGCGGGGAGCGAGCGGGGCTCGGTGCTTGTGGCAGTCGGGCCGCTCCGTCCCGCGGCCCCAGCGCATCCCGGGGACGCGGGGCCTTGACCGGCTGCTCCTGCAGGGGCCCAGGGGGGCGGCGTGGCCCGGGCGCTGCTGGACGATGGGAGCTTCAAGGTGCGCGCGGTGACGCGGAGCCCCAGGAAGAAGGAAGCGGAGGAGCTGAGGCGCAGGGGAGCCGAGGTGGTGAAGGCAGATCAGGACGATGAGGCATCGCTGGAGCGGGCCTTGGAGGGTGCCTACGGAGCCTTTATTGTCACCAACTTCTGGGAACACTGCAGCAAGGAGAAGGAAATTGAGCAGGTACCTGTCCTGACATTAACTGGGACCATGGGCGGGTGGATCATGAGTAGCATCAAAATGGGGACTGCTCTTGGAGCATCCGTGGCAGCAGATGGTTTGAGTGGCCAGTCCAGAAGACCCCAAGGCCTCACAAATACCAGGTCCAAGTTCTTGCAAAACCAGGACTTGTTTTCTGCTCCCTCACAGTTGCATGGCTCCAGGGTCTGGTGGCTTCAGGGAGTTGATAAATTTGTTACAGAGAGTACTTCCCAGGAGCTGGAGTAGCAGGAGTGGGAACATTTGGCTCCTCAGAGCCTTCCTGGGGCAGAGCTGGGACAGTCACTGCCTGCAGACCTGTAGCTCTCTGTGCTTGCAGCTTTGGGGCCAAAATCGTGCAGTATCAGAGATCCCAAGGGTGGTGTTCATGCCAGGACAGATACTGCAAGGTGGCAGAGTTGCCACACCTGGATGGCAACAAACAAAAGATAAAATAGTTTAGGGCAGGTATGTTGGCCAGGTGGATTCTTCATGCTGGAGCTTGAGTGTTTGGTGGAGCAGCGAGCTCCAAAGCTGGAGGGTGTGTGACCTTTCTGAAGTAGGACGGGGTAAGGAGAGAATTCAGCTCCACCTGGACAACTCACTGTGCTCCTCGCTGAGGGCTGGTGGGAGTTGGATCCTCCCCAGAGGGAAGGGGGGGTGTGGGGATGATGGAGATGTCCCATTCCCCTCTTCATGGCTGCTTTCTCCCTTGGCCCAGGGACAGCGTCTCGCTGACCTGTCCAAGCGCCAGGGTCTGCGCCACGTCGTGTTCAGCGGCCTGGAGAACGTGCACCAGCTGACGGGGGGCAGGCTGGAGGTGCTGCACTTCGATGGCAAAGGTGTGGTGGAGGAGTACTTCCAGAAAACTGGGGTTCCCACCACCATCATCCGGCTGCCGTTCTACTTTGAGAACTTCCTCTCCATCTTCAAGCCGCAGAAGGCTCCGCAGGGAGACACCTTTGTCCTGGGTAAGGAGGAGCTCTTGTTCTGTGGGTCACTGCCCTGTGACTGTCCTCATCTGCTCCCACTGTGAGGTGGAGAGACTGCCAGGGCTGTGGGCTGATAGGGTGAAGAGGCCCCTACCAGCTTGACCGCAGCAAGCTGCATTATGGTCTTCAGACCTGTTTGGTGGCCTGCAGGAAATCACCAGGATCCTGGGCTTGTTTGTGGTGCTGAGGGCTGTTCTGCAGATCCCAGAGCAGCTCTGGACACCCCAAGTGCCTGCATTTGGGATGGTGGAGGTTGTGGGGCTGCAGGCGACTCAGGGTGCTGCTCTGGTGTCAAGGTCTCTTAGCTCAGCCCTGCTCTCCTGCCTTGCCATGCTCTCATCCCTCCCTCACCTCATGTCCAGAGACTGGGAGCTGAAAACCCTGCTGTACCTCCTCAGAGCTGGGCTGCACTGCAGCTGGGATCAATCTCTCCACACAGAGCTGCCCATGGGGGACACCCCCATGGATGGGATGGCTGTGGAGGACGTTGGGCCCGTTGTACTTTGCCTGCTGAAGTCCCCAGGGGAGTACATCGGCCAAGTGATAGGACTCAGCACGGGCAAGCTCACTGAGGCAGAGTACGCTGCCATCCTCTCCCAGCAGACGGGCAAGACCGTGACAGCCAGCAAGGTAGGAAGTGTCTCTTGGTGTAGGTGATATTCCTGAGGGACTCACAGCTCCTTTTGGTACAGCCCAGCACCGACACTGCCCTGTTGGTATTGTCACTGAGCTCATGCCTGTGGAGAACACAGATGTGCCTGGGCAGGTCTGTGCTTGGCTCTGAGGGATAGCTGAGCTGGGAGGTCTCCAACGGAGCCAAGCATGGCACCTACACAACAGATTTCTGGTAGGTGCCTTTCCCTTCAGCAGGGCTTCCCCCAGGGCTTTGCTGTGTCACCATTACAACAGATCTGCCCTCTGTGCTGTGTCACTGTTAACAACGCCCCTGACCACTCCCTGCCCCTTTGTGAGTTATTTTTAATCTTTGTTTGCATTTCAATTGTGCCTCAGGCAGCCAATACAATGGATGAGGGGTATGGTGGTTCCCTGAGAACAAAGTGCATTTCATTAGAAACAAAGCTCCTCTGAGGCTCTCTGCAGGTTCTGCCCTCCCAGAAGTGCAGTGAACCAAACCCTTTGATTCAGGCAGGGAAGAATGTTTTGGGGTGCCAGGTGGCAACCTGAATTGCCTCCTGGACCACCCAGTTTCTAGAACCCCTCAGCCATAGCTCTGGTGTGAGGAAGGGCTCCCTCATAGCTGCTCCAGACCCTGGCCAGCTGTGTGCCAGACCTGGGTGCTGGCTGGGCTGTTCCTGCCAGGCGGGGCTGCATCCTTTGCCCAACCCCAGCAGAAGTGCCTTGCAGAGCCCTCTGCACCAGTTGCAATGCTGTGACAGGCTGCTCTACCAGAGCCTTCATCACATCCCCTCAGAGGCTGAGGAGAAGCCCCAGCAGCCTCTAAAACACTGGTTTTTTTCCCCAATTCTGTTGGCAGATGTCCCCTGAGGAGTACGAGAAGAAGGACTTCCCTGGGGCCAAGGAGCTGGCTGCCATGTTCCGTTTCTACGCCCTAAAGCCAGACCGCAACGTGGCCCTGACCATGAAGCTCAACCCCAAGGCCCGCACCTTCCAGCAGTGGGTGGGGGACAACAAGAATGCCTTCTGAGCCTCCCCTCCCTCCTCTTCCTCCCTGGTTTCTGCAGCAGGTAGGGGGTACCTGGCTGAGGAGGTGAGGTGCCCTGAGCCCTGCTGCCTTCCCAGTAGTGCCCCAGGGAGAGGCTGGTCCTGCCCCAGCTGGGGAGAGCGTGGCCCACTTGCTGGTCCATGTGTGTGTTCCTGCAGCGTGGTTGGGACTATTTAGGCAGCTAGAACACTGGACAGCACAGGCAGAGGGGTGGCAGGAGCACTGCCTTTGCACTCTGTCCTCAGGGAGGTGTTGCTTTAGTCATTGTGGGTGTTTTAGGGTGGTGGGGGCTTGTTTTCCCAGGATCACCTCCTTTCCCAGGCAGCTCTGAGCATATGGCAGCAGGTGAAGGTGCCATAGGCTGAAGGTGTGTACCCCAGGGCCCCAAAGGCAGTGCCTTTGTAGCAGGTACCCATGGCCAGGGCTGCTGCAGGCTCCTAAGCAAACAGAAGACAGGGATTTCTCCATGGATCTGGTTTGGGCACTGCAGGTGAGCCACTGAAGAGATGGAAGCTTAATGTCACCTCAGCAAGCAGGGACTGCAGTGACTGCAGTGTAACACAAAAGCTGAGCCTGATTCCTCATCATACAGCTGTGGCCCTGGTCCTTGGGCTCCTGGAGCTAATTTCAGTCACTGTCCCAAGGAGCTGAGATAAAGCTCTACTTTTTCTAGGCTGTCCAAGGTTCAGTGGAAAAGCCCCTTCCCCCTCATGTGCCTGAAGTACTGCTCAGATAGGGCAGCTTTGTGTTTAAAGTCAATCCCAGCCCCTAGCAATGCTTGAACCATCCAACCCTGTCCCCTCCTTGTCCCAGAGATCTTCATTCCTGTTACTAGGGGAGGGAAAGGGGAGCAGAGTGGGTGGAAGAGTAGACAAGGCAGCAAGGCACAGCACATGTTAAATATCTTTATGAAGTCCATCTTATTTACATGGGTACAGAATCACTTTACAGAAATTTAATCAGGAGGCAACGCGTGCTTTATTTCAGCAAATTAAGAAGGGCAAGACTACAGCATGTCCCTGTTTAACTGGTGTTGAACTGATTAGTATGTGGGCTGATGGTACCTGCACAGTATCACAAACACAGCAGGCTACAGTAACCATGGAATACTCACTGCAAGAGCTCAGCTCCATCTGGAAGGAGTGATCCACCTCACTTGCACTCTCACACCTGTAGAACAACAATGCTTTGACCAATCCTTTACGCTATGAGTGTTGCACTAAAGTAATAAAAGATTTTTGTCCCCAGCTGGCAAAGGGCTCAGTGATTGACCTGTACCAGTCCAGAAGCAACAGCAGTTGTGTGGTAACTTTAGTTATTTGGGGGATAAACTTGAGGCAAAGTGCAGATTCCATCACTGCTCTGTGCAGGCAATCAGCAGGATAGAGAAAGCCCAGGGCTGTGAGGGAGCCAGGCCAGCTGGGCTCAGACAACACCCAGCCACAGGGAGATTCCACTTGGAGCAGTGCAGGGCAGCAGGGCTGTTGTGAAGACAAGGTTAGACCTCCCTGACCCACCAAGTCTCCTGGAGAGTTCACCAAGCACACCTGGCATTCCAAAGGACACCTGAGTGAGCAGCTGGTGGGCTTGGCCTCCATACAGCATATTGCTGCTCTGTGCTGGACTATTTGTTTCACATTTCCTCTGGTTTGGATTCTAAATAATACTTCAACTTTAGCTTTTACCCAATAAGCTTCCAGCAGCAGTAGGGTTGTGGAGCAGCCTCCAGAGAGCCACACTTCTGCTAAGCTGGTGTTTTCCTTCACTGCCAGTTCTCAGGACAGTGGGTGGGGTGTGTGTTGGTGCCTCAGTGGTCCATGGCCTCTCCAGCTGGGATTCTTGCTCTGCTGCTGACTGACATCCTGTGTTCTCCAGAGCCTGGCTGCCAGAAAGATTCACCCCCAAGTGCACGGATGACCTGCTGCTGGCTCCTAGTTCCCAGTAGAACGCTTTCCTGCAGTTGAAGTGAGAGGAAGGTTACAATTTCCTGGCTGTATCAGCACACAGCCCACTCTGGGAGCACCTCCCCTCCTGACCTGCTATCACACTGTCAGCCCTACGGCACAGCCAGCTTTGAAGGCTACAAAGATGCAAAGCTGAGCCCCTGGAATCCCAGACTCTGTGTCTGCCGTAGAAGATTCCATTCCAAGTCTCGGTGCTCCCTCATAACAGGGCAGCACCAAGTGAAGCACCTGAGTTACACTGCAGTGATGCATGGTGGGGTTTGCTGTGCTCTGTGACAAAGGCTGGCTCCTCCCTGGTGCTGTAAGCCCATGGCAGGGGTGAATCCAGCCCGAGTGTGCCAGCACCAGTGGCTCTGCAGCCCAGGATTTGTGTGGCAGAACCCAGTCCCAGTGGGACCAGCTCATGGGAACACGCTCAGTGCTTGGAACTGAACGCAGCTCCAGCAGCAGAGCTGCAGGGGAAGCCAGCCACCTCCCCAAGGGTGCCCCCAGCATCTGTGCTGCTCTTTGCTGCAGCAACAATGCACTTTAATCCCTGGCTTGTTGCTCCAGGTCCCAGGGGACAGCTAGGGCTGTGCACACCCACGCTGGAAGGCCTGAGGCTAAGTGAGAAGCAACGCTGTGCTACTGTGCTTCCACCTCCCAAGAAGTGTTCAGTGTGGGGGAAAGACGACAGTGAAACACAAGAGGCCTCCTACCTCAGATGGGGTGTCAGGAGGTAAACATTTTCTTAAGTTTGGAAAGGAATCCCTCCTTGTTCTCCTGAGCCTCAGGCCTATCCCCGCCTGCGTCAGCGCTAGCCGTGGCCCTGCCACCTGGACACAAACACCAAAGGGCTGCAGTCAGAGACATGTCCCACCAGGACCAGAGGGGTGCTTTAGACAGGGAATGGCCAAGAGAAAGCAGCTGGTTGTGCTGCTCCCTCCCGTCCAGGGCTGCACCTGGCCACGAGCCACAGGACTGGACCCCTTGCAGTGGAAGTACTGGAGAACCTGGATCCCAGAAGGGGAAAAGCCAACCATGAGCTCAGGTGCTGAGCTGTTCCCTTCCCCTCTCCCCAGCCCTCCAACTGGCAAGGGAATTCTTGTGCTGCACAGTTAAGTCAGGGACCCCACAGGCTTTGGAAACAAGTACTTGGAACTGAGAGTCTGCCACTAAAAACAAGTGGTGAACTCGATCACAGCCAGCCAGGACTTTACAGGGTTAAAAAATCTATACTGGTGGTCCCTGAAACAAGTTCTTCCTGTTTCAAGGTTGTGTCCTTGCAAAGCAGTGCAAAACCACACCAGGAGCCTGATTTGTGTCACTGCAGGCAATGCTCAGACAGTATCAAGCAGAAAATTAACTCGTGTAGAATGAAAAAGGCTACAAGTCTTTCTGACTAACTGCACAGATAAGGAATGTTAAAATTGTCCTGTATGAACAGGTCCTGAGAACTTGTTTGTCCCTCAGAAGTGGCTATAATGAGAACAAAGGAGACGTGTTTGCTAATCTGCTTTTTTCTACAGTAAAACCATCAACAACAAGATCCCAAACACCCCCTCAAGCTTTCTTTTGTGCACAGAGAACAAGGAGCCTGGTGCTCCCCAGCGTGCCAGGGCTGAGTGCTGGGCTCAGACTGATGCAATGGGATGAAATCCTGAGGAAGGACACGCCTCCCTCAGCACAGCCTGTCTCTACACTGCAACCTACTGGCGTTGTTTTAACTCACCTTGCTGCTTCATCATGGTAAAAACTGGCAGGTTTGCTTTTTAAAAAATTAGTTTGAGGAGTTTTCCTCTTTGGCACACAAATGCCTTTAAAAAGCTGGAATGGAAATTCAGTGCTCAGAGCTCTCTGCCCTTTCCCCAAGGCTGACTGTAATATAGGAAAGACTTATTTTCTGTATGTGTAATTACTATAAAACAGAACACTGGGAAGTATTTGGCAGATCCTGCACTTAAGCCTATATTCCTCACACTTTGGCATGTAGTAGAGCAGATCCTGGGATCATTCAGCAGCTCCAAAAGGCTCTCACCTTTGCCTAGTCGTAAGTGCCCTGTTGGGTTTCAAACCAAAACCAAAATCCAACGGGCTTTAAGAAGTTCATTGTTTCAATTAAGCAAAGAAAAAACTGCTTTCCAGCAGTGAGAGACAAAGCTCCTTCCTTACTATTTTACCATGTGTTATGCCTTTAGCTGCTGCCTCTTCCAAGCACCTCAGCCCTGAAACTTAAAACACAATTGCTGAATCTCAATTTTCCATCGGGAGGTGAAGAGCAGCTCCACAAAGCTCCCAGCTGCCTTCACTCCTCCATTGTGCTGGACACTGTCCACTGACCAGAGCTGACACTGCCACCAGTGGACATTCCCAGCCCAGGCTTCCCCACACACACAAAGCTCAGCCCCAACAGAAATCCCTGTCAGCATTCCAAGAGAAGCAGCCCTGCTGTGCTCAGAAGCACACTGGATTGGGATCACACAGGAAATCGGCCTGAAGCACATTTGCTTTCCTGCCTCAAGGGAAGTCCTGGTACAGGGGAAGCAGGGAGCAGGAGGCATTCATGAGCACAGCATGTGTGGACCCTGGAGTACTCAGTGCCTGCTCTGTGTTCACACATGGATTAGCCCAGTAAGTACTGGAATAGAGCTTCCTGGGAAGAGGCTGCCTCCCTGCTGTGTGCTACAGCCTGTTAATATCACATTAGAACTACTGTTAAACCAGGCTGTGCTGCCACAGGCCTGATGGTGACCCTGGCTCAGCTTGCTCCCCAGGAGTGCTCAGGGAGCTCTGTGCACTCCCACAGCAGCTGCCCAGGGAAGGGGCAGGAGCTGCCCTGCTCACCTGACGCTGTGTTGGTGACCCCGTTCACGGTGCCGTCCACGTCGGCCTCGTCCTCGGCGTAGCTCATCATTAAGGCTCGCTGGCGATCTGTCAGCCTCCTGTGGCACCAGGACACAGGGTCAGGGATGGCCTGGGGTCCCACAGCCTCCCAAACCTCCCCCAGCAGCACCCACGAGGGGCATGGACTGGAGTACATTGTGTACGAATACACCAGGAATCCATGTGCTCCTTAAATGAGCCATCTATAAGGAATGATCTCTAAAGAATTCGCAGTGGAAGAGGAGACATAGGACCCACTGCATTTCACCTCATGGAATTTTCACAACTCCTAAACAACATTTTTTGCAAAAAGTTTTTAAGATTTCACAGGAACTTGTTTTAGCTCTACTTACTGAGGAACTTTTATCTTTATGTGGATGTAGTGGTCTCCATAGCCATAGCTGTTCACCTTGGGAATGCCTTTCCCACTCATTCGAATTCTCTGGTCTGGCTGAATACCAGGGGGTATCTATAAACACAAAGGTGTCACATTTATTACTCTAATTAAACATTTATATAATAATTACACATCTATAAAAATTATCTGCTTCTCCAACAAGCTCTAAAATAGGATGGGAGAGCTCTTGTGTATGCTCCTGCATTGGGACACATCCCAAAGCTAAGCCAGTAATGATGGAAAAACTTTTGAAGGAATAAGTAAAGAACCTGACACAGCCTGTAGCCCTCAGATGGGGTTGGTCCAGCAATTCCTTTCCTTCCCTGTGCCTACACAGCAACAGGCTGTGACCAGGCAGGTCACAAACTACCCAAGGCTCAATCCTGAAGGAGTCTGAAATGGAATACTGGCAGAGTTGGGAGATTTTCCCCACCTTTGCAGCAAAAGAGAAGCCTTTGCTGTGCCCCACTGATTCATGCCCAGAATATTGGCACTCACCGTGATGTTGATTGTCTCATACAAGCCTTGACACCGGGCTGTGCCTCCCAGCACGGCCTGAGCTACTGAGATCAGCAGATCCGAGTGGATATCGGCTCCGTTTCGTCGGAACACAGAGCTCTTCTGAACCTGGAGGGCAGCAAAGTTCCAAAGGGCAGTGAGCACACCGTGTTCACCTGGTAAACTGCTCCCAGGGGTCTCAGGAAAAAAATATACCATCCCCAAACAGCATGGCTAAGAACTGTGAGTTAATATTTGGTGTTCTAGTAAAACGCAGATTTCGACATAACTGAATTAGCCAAAGGTTTGGAAGGATCCCTGCTTCCTGCCTCAGGAACTCCCTCCCCTAATCCTGCTGTTAGTTTATCCATGTCACTACGGTTCTGCAGAGACACACTGCCTTGCCCAGCACCCTGAACAGGGGAAAGCCAAAACTGAGAAGGAAATGAAGCACCTTTGCAGTGGCCTCACAAGCTGGAACAGAATTAAACCCTCCTGCACCATGAAAGAGGTGCTGAAAAAAATTTTCTCCTCAACAGGGATGTGTGTGGCAGGATTCTGACAGCAGAAGAGGCCCAGGTGGTGCAGAACAGGTGCAAAGCAGCCCTGAAGGTGGATCTGCAGAAGGACACTTCACCAGGCAACCTCCTGCAGCACCTCCCACAGCTCAGCTACCCCTGCCAGCAGGCAGCTCCCTCACATTTCCAAGTCAAAAATTCAAGGCATGAAGAACCTACTCTGCATTTTGATTCAGGCTACCCTAAGGGCCTGGCCCTGGAACAAGCAGCGATTCTTCATGAACAGATTCAAAGTTACTCTCCTTGCTACAATGCAGATCTCCTGCTGTCTCAGAAAGTTCACAGGGATCGTGTTACCTCAGCTGTTCCAAAGGATCACTGGCTCTTCCTCCTCTGCCCATTCTGCAGTCCTTTCCCAGGCAGTTGAGAAGGGAACAACCAACTTACATAATAAACCAGCTTGAGATACATACCCTGAACGTAATGAAAATTTCTTTCTTCCCCACAGGCATCCGAACTGTCTGCCCGTCCTCAACACCTGCAATCAGAACAGGAGGGAATGTGACCTTGGGTTATAACCCACGTGTGACATGGACAGCTACAACTCTCGCCAATCCCAAAAGCTGGCCACCACAGCCCAAAGGAGGAGGGGTCAGCACATGTTTAAACCTCTGAGGTGATCCTTATGCACCCAAAACGCTTGTTACTTCAGTATTTACAGAATTCTTTACAGAAATGCATTGGATTAAGGAACACAGCAGCCTCCACAAGCTGCAGAAAAATTACAGGCTGTTCACCCAGGGTGGTCTCAAAGAAGCGAGTCCTATTCCCACCACTGAATTCTCCTCTCTGGTGAGGAAGGCAATCAGCACATCCCTCTGAGCCAAGCCAAGGCTTTCAGGATTCCCACCCTCTCCCCAAGCTTCATCAAGGACAAATTAAAGACCTGTGGCAACAAAACCTTTGGATATTCACTCTTCAAAACCTGCCTAGGATTACTCAGGCAAGAACCAAAGCTCAGGAAGGGCAGAGCAAACACTTATATCCATGGCCAGAAGGTCCATCTCATCACTAGCCCATTCCATTGCCAAGCTCTCACCTGCTTTGCTTTAAAGACCATTTCTCTGCAGCAAAAGGTCTTATACTGCTCCCCCATTTGTACCAAAAGAGGCAGTAAATGACTACAGTTCTCTAAGAGAGACCAGCAGACAGGTAGAACACTGACCAGCTGGCACAGGAACCATCACTGTCTTCTTCTGCTTGGTCTGCCCTGTGCCCCGGCACACGACGCAGGGCGTGGTGATGATGGAGCCGCGGCCGCCGCAGCGCCGGCACGTGGAGCGCATCACGAACGGGCCCGTGTTGATTGTCTCCTGGGGAGGAACAAACACAAGTTAGGCAAATAATGGGTACTGAGATGGGGCTTCTCACACAGCACGTTTGAGCTCTGGTCACACACGCCCCATCAGGACAGATACCCTTCAGCAAAGGCTGGAGCAGAGAGCTGGCTCTGAAATCCACTCGCCATCGCATTCTGATTTCCACTGAACACCACCACTACTACAAGTGTCAGGTGGTGAGGGCAAGGGAAACACACCACCCTCAAAGTCTAGGCTTTAATGTACAAGAAGGAACAAAGCTCCTTACAAGCGTCTGCGTTCTGATGAATCCAAGGACAATTCATTTACATGGATTACTGCCAGTGTCCAAGAAAACCTTATGGTGACTAAGCCCTGGACTGAACCACTGAAGCACACAAGGGATCAGATGCATGGAAACCCAAAGCCTGCAGCTCCAACATTACCTGCATCTTCTTATTTTATGATTCCCTTGGGTTTTCACCACCTTCCTCCACCCCGCAAGTCAAAAGACACCCATTTATTGCCCGAGGAATTTCAGAGCTGTTATATTATGGTTTGTGGGATGTGCAGTAGCAGAGGATCCAGCCTGAAGGCTCATGCTTTCAGCTGGGCACAGCACTTTAACACAAAGAAAATCTTCCTAGTGCCTATTAGCATGAAGCTGACATAACTCAGCTTTGCCCGAGATAAGCTGATGAGCGTGGTAAGAATTTTTCACCATGGAATGAAGTGATTCTCCCCATGAAGGGAAAGCACAGAACTGGTGTCCTGCTCAGCACTTACCATGCCTGTGCCATTGCAGTAGTGACAGCGCTGAGCTTTGGTGCCAGGTTCGTGTCCTTTGCCATCACAGCGCACACAGGAGTCCTGGATGTTCACCACAATCTCCTTGTTAACACCTTTTGCAGCTTGGGTGAATGTCAGTTCCATGATGTACTGCACAGGAAATATGGATATAGATCCATGACTGAGGTGTGACAGGGTCTTTAGGAGACTGAGAAGAGTTTAGGCTAAATACCAAACAATGCTAAAAATAGAAATTCTCAGTAAAGATGACTGATCAAAAGAGGAAATTCTCCTTATATTAAAAACGTCATTCTTAGTAAAACCAGGAGTACCAAACACCAAACATTTCTGAAGACAACACATGAACCTTCAACACTTAAAGGAGCATTTAGCTGCAACACAAAGAACAAGACAGATTTTATTATGGGCCTCACTGCAACATGAAGCTAATTAAGTTGCAAAATTAAGCCAATTAAGCAGCCAAACATATTGCTGGAAGGCCTGGTTTATAGTTACAAGGTATTTTGTGGGTTTTAGCATTACAGATCAAAGCAGGCATAGGTAAATCAAGCTGCAGCAGAAATTATGCCTCTCCAGCGATGGAACTGCTCGGCAGTACTGGGTGGTGTCAGTAAACACCAGAGAAGTAGCTCAAGCCCAGAAAAAATATCCTGTCTGGAGGTGTGGGGTGTGTTCCTGCACAGCTTAGCAAAACTATGAGACTCTGCCCATGCCATGGGACACTTACACACTGACATTCCCAGAAATAACTCCTTGCTGAAGCTCCCAGAGCACTCTGTGACAGAAGCTGGGGAGGGACACTGCTTTGTGTTTCCCATTTCATTCCTAAATAAAGGCACCTCCTACCTCCTGTGGCTGGTCAAAGACAGTCTGAAAATCGCCAAAAGGGGATCCTGAGAACTCCCCAAAGATCTTCCTGAAGAGCTCCTCGGGGTCGATGGAGGGGCCGCTGCTCCAGTACTGCCGCCCCGCGCCAGCCCCGGCCCCGGCCGCGCCGGCCTCGAAGCTGGCCGTGCCATAGGCATCGTACTGCTTCCTCTTCACCTCGTCACTCAGCACCTGGGGACAAGGAACGGGGCCATCAGGGCACTGCAGGATCCAGGAGAATCCCTGCCTCTGGGCTCAAACCTTCCATCAAGGTCTCACCCAGCTCTAAGCACCACAGGGGTTAGGGACAAGCTGCTGCTTCCCTGGTGTTTCCTGGCTCATCTCCAGAAAAATTACAAGATTTTACTAATTTATAAAAAGCAGAAATAACTTACATTAAACAGCTGATCATTATTATATCAGCTGAAGAGTGCTGGAATCAAAAAACAGGGCTGGGGGAGCACAGTGAAAGTCCCTCTGTCTCAAAAACCTGCTGACAGGTTTTTTGTTTGATTATTTAAACTGACAATAATTCCATGGAAGTGACATCCATGCCAGTCACTGCTAAGGAAGGGGAAAACTGAAAGAGCCCAAAGCAGCTAAATCAGATACTTGGACCAAGTAATTTTTTGGGACAGAGGTGCCCCAGATTGAAGTGCATCAAAAACCAGCCATGGTTTTACAGGAAATGTTTCCCCTCATCCACCCTCTAGTCTTTCCTCCTTCTCATCACAACAAAATCCTGCTGTTACCTCATAGGCTTCTGCCAGCTGAGAGAACTTCTCCTTTGCTTTGGGGTCGTCCTTGTTTGTGTCAGGGTGGTATTTCTTTGCCAACTAAAAAACAAAAACCAACTATTAGGGACAGGTGGGCGTTATTTACTTAAGCATATCTCATGTGCCAGGAAAAACACATCAGGCAGAGCCTGGCATTCACTAGATGCATTCCCGGGAACTAAACCCCTTCATTTTCCTTTGTCAACCCAAAACGAGGAACTACAGGAGCTGCTCCTGATCTTCTCAGCAATCCTAGATCCTTCTGGAAGGAGACAAACGATGACAGCACAGGCAGGCCATGCTTTGGAAGCGATCCCCAAGGCCATGTGCTGAGCTTTCCCACTGCCTCCTCCCCTTGTCTCCAGCGGCTCCAAACACGGGGATGGATTAGTTCCCGGCCCCGGCTCCTCTCGCTGCCCACGGGGCCCTGGGCCCGGCCGGTCCCGGCGCACCTGGTAATAGGCCTTCTTGATCTCCTTCTGCGTGGCGGTGCGGGGCACCCCCAGCACCTGGTAATAGTCCTCCTTGGCGCGGGCCGCGCTGCTGTGGAAGGCGGCGGCGGCGGCAGCGGCAGCGCGTTTCGTCCCTGCGGGAGAGGAGGGAGAGGGG
>VXBC01010688.1:93744-110703 GCA_013399945.1 Ploceus nigricollis
TGGGGACAGCCGGGCACTGCCCCCTGTGATAGCCTCGTGCGGCGGGGCTGGGCGGCCGGGGCTGGGAACCCTGCCCTCTGTTCTGCCCTCGCAGTGTGTGCTCTTCCAGGGCTGCTCTTCTTCTCCCCTAGCAGGTGACATATCCCACAGGAGTGGAATAAAGGCTCTGAAAGCACAGCGGGTGCGGTGCCACACGCCCACACCCACACGGCACAGCAGCCTGGCACGGCACCCACAGCGAGGCAGCAGCTTTCCTCTGGAGAGGGGGAGGATGATTCGTGCCAACCGTGTCTCTCTCCCGCCCTCGTCACCGGGGCTGGCGCCTCCGAGCGCTCCTCAGCACAGGCTCGGGCCTGCGGCGCGGGGGAGGCTCCGGGGGCTGAGCGGCGACAAGGACGTGCCAGCTCCTGCTGCGCACACGCCGCTGTCACAGCCCGGGTGAAAGCAGGGCAGGAGGCCTGGCCTCCAGCGGCGTGGGTGACACCCGGGCTCCACCGGGCCCAGAGGGCTCAGTGGGCTCAAATCCAGCGCTCCCTCCTCCTCCTCCCTCCCCGCAGCCGTGAGTACACGAAGGTCTCTGTTCACGCCGGCTGCCGGGCCGCGGAGGCGGCGAGCACGCTGAGCCCACGGCACTGCAAACCTCCCGCTGGCCCCGTCCTCCTGGCCCAGAGCCCGACGGAACCGCTGCCCTGTGTGGGAGGAGAGCTGGGTGTGCCAGCCGGGGGTCACAGCGCGGGGTGACCACGAGCCTCTGGGGGACGCAGGGAAGGGGCCGGGATCCCCGGGACCGCCGGACAGTCACCCCAGGGGTGCCTCCCACGCCGGGGTTGGAGGCTCTGCGGGAGTCCGAGGAGCCGGGGCTGGGGGTCTGTGCCCCGCTCCCGGTGACAGCGGAGACACGGGACACACGGGACACACGTGAGGGGGTCCGGNCATCCCGGCGTCCGCGGAGGATCCCGGCCCCGGGGCGCTCCGCAGGTGGGGCTGCTGGGGAACCCCAGCCCTCTCCTGGGCCGGTGCAGCCCCGCAGCCGGCAGCGGCTGGCATGGGGTACCCGTCCCGTGGTGGCTGCTCCCCTCCTGCCGCTGGGCACGGCTGGTGCACGCGGTGCATCCCCGGTTCTGCCCGCTGCCGTTCGGTATCTCACCCTCCTGGCCTGTGTCAGCCAGGGAACCACGCACCGAGTGTGAAACGCTGGGCCTCGCTCCTGCCACCCCGCTCTGCCACCCCGCTTCCGCAGGCACGGAGGAAGTGCTGGGCCCCACGGGTGCTGCTGAGCCCCATCACCCTGGCCATGAGCTGTGGAGCTCAGCAGCGCTGGGGCCTGGCAGCTCTGGGAGTCTCGCTGGGCAGCACAGAGCCATGTAGTGCCCAGCTCTGGCCTCTGCTCCATGAATAACCAGCCCCAATCATGCCAAGCGTCACGATCCATCCTGGCACGGTGGTGGCAGTGGGTAGCCCTGCCCTGCTGTCCCCCAAACCACAGAGCTGGGCCAGGGAAATCTCTCAGGTCCCTGTCCCTACAGATTTGGCAGGGCAGGGGCAGAGATGCAGGGGCAGGGCTGGGTGAGTCACATCAGGGAGCGTTGCCAGGACACACAGCCCTTTTGGGGGCTCCCGGAGCTGGGTACCCTTCACCCAGCACCTCCTCAGCACTGTGGCCATGAGTGAGGCTGCTGCTGCTCCCAGCCCTTGGGTGTGCACCCACTCCTTCTCTGTAACTTCCCAGCCAAGCTGTCCTTGCACCCAACCATGGCCTGTGCTCACACACCTCTGCAAATCCAGCAAGCACCCAAAACATCCTTTGAGCTTCAGCTGTGGGAGGGGACATGGTGTCCCCATGCCCATGGTGTGCCAGCCTTGGTGTGGCTCAGGTCACTGAAATCTCGGTTTGGATGAATGTTTGGCTGTGAATCCCAGAGTTCAGATGAGTCACTGGCAGTGGGGAGTGTGCGTGCCTGTGGGGTGTGGGTGCTGAGACACCTGGCTGTGCAGGACATGGCGTCCTGCAGGCAGGGACATCCCATCACTGCTGTCCTGGTGTTGGTTCTGTGGTGGGGGAGCTCCAAGGGGCAGCGTGCTCTCCGTGTGTGCAGGGAGGGATCTGCTGTGCAAGGCCTTTCCAAAAGGCTTTTCCCATTCAGGCATGAAATGTATCCTTGGAAGTGAGGCCACGCACTCCCAGTAGGGCAGCAGGTGGAGAAGGAAGTCTTGTCACCAAGCCCATCTCAGGTGTCACAGCGGGAAGCTCTGTTGTGTCCCCAGCCGAGCACCTGTTTATGGAGGCACAAGCAGACACCCGACCTGGCTGGATCGGGAAGCGCAGTGTAAACATCAGGGATCACATCTGAGTCTTCTCTTCAGGCAGCATCTGCAGGGCTCTGCTGGCAGATGGCCCTTGAGAGCTCACAGTTTGTTCTAGGGATGTAGCCAGGATGGTTTCATGTGCTTTCCTGGCCGTGCTGCCACGCTGCAGGAAGGATCACTGCCTTGAGGGCTGCTGCCTGTGTGAGGAAATTGTGGGGTCAGGATGGACCAGCTCTGTGAAACCTCGCTGCAGGGGTCCTGCTGGCACCCCTGGGTGCTGGGGTCCAGGTGTGACTGGTGTCACCCTCACTGAGGGCCCAGTGCAGGGTGGTGGGATGCAGATAGTGGGGCCCTTATTCCAGGGTCCTGCTCATGCTCCCGACCTGTTCCCAATCCCCAGTGCAGCCCCCTGCCCACATGCTGGGTGTGGGGACAGAAATAGGAGAAGGAGAAGGAGAACAGGAGCCCTTCTACCCTTCTCTCTTTGGCAGGAGAAGGGTTAACAGGTCTGCACTGAGCTGTGAGGGGAGGAAGTGCTGCAGGAACCACTGCTCCCTGTCAGGCCTCCAACGGAAGTTGTGCAAGGAGATGAAACCTGGGGCTCGGGTTTCCCTTCCCTACCCAGGTATCTGCCCAGTTTGTGGGGTATCCACTGCTCTGGACACCTGCTGCAGCTCCGGGGGCTGCTGTGGGCACACAGGCCTGCTGCCAGCCATAAAACACCTGCCATTGCCACTGTCAAGGCTTGGACTTGGCCTTGGGAGTGCCAGGGAGCTCGTGGCCCTGGTGGCCTCTTGAGGTGGGGTGTCTGTGTCACCTGGAGTGAGGCTGGCTGATGGAGGGTGTCCCAGGGCCCCACAAGTGCAGTGCTCAGCCCTGGGAAACCCTGCAGAGTGGGAGTTTGGTTTTGGAGCTGTAATGCAGCTCCTTGGCTGTGTGTCCATGTGGGAAGTGTGCTGCTGGAGATGTCTCTTGGTCTCGGCCAGCCACAGCTTGACCCTGTGGTGCTTCACAGCCCAAGAGCTTTTGTCCCATCCAGATTCTCTGGCTGCAGTTTATTGCAAAGACCTCTGGGCACTTCCCACAGTGGGACAGCCCAGAGATGGGACAGTCTGGGAGCTGGGATGCTCCTGTGTCCCACCCTTCAGCCCCAGTGAGGGGCTGTGCTTTGTGACAGGAGTGGGAGCAGCCACATTGGCCTGGGACACCCCAGAGGACGGCATAATCCCACTGGCATTGCCAGTCTCCAGCTCTCCATGGGCATGGCAGCTCCTCTGGGGCTGAGGGCCTCTGGCCACGCTGTGCCAATGGTCCTGCCATAACAAGGAAGCCTCTGATATGGTTTTTCCCTCTGCATCCCAGGCCTGGATCAGCGGTATCCGAGCAGGCTCTGTCCCCTCCTGTGGGAACCACGTCAAGGCCAGCTGCCGCTGGATCGCCTTCAACGCCGAGGCGGCCGGTGAGGCACAAGGGTCCCCAGCACTGCTTGGGGAGTGGCATGGATTTGTCCCAGGGGTCCCTGTGGGGCTGGGTGGTTGGTCAGTCCCCCAGCGGGCACCAGGGTGAGTGGAGGAGGCTTTCCCTGAGATCCCCCAAAGTGCTGACAGTCTCACACCTCTTGGCTTGCATTGCAAAGCTGGGTGCCCCTCCTGTGTCCCAGGCTGGGGGGATTCCTGACCTGCTCCTGTGCCCTCTCCTGCAGGTGTGCTGGGCATTGTGCCCCTGGAGTGCGAGGATGGGGGCAAGAGGACCGTATCTCAGCTCTGCTGCCACTCAGGTGGGTGTCAGGTGCCACCTCCCACCTCCACAGGACGTGTTTGGCCCCGCATGGGCTGTGGAGGGGGCTCAGGTGCTGAGTTCAAGCCTGGCAGGCTGTGGTGAGCTGTCTGCCAGGCAGAGGACATGGGGACCTGCCAGGGACCATCACCCTGGTGGGCAGGATGACATCAGGAAGGGCTCTACCAGGCTGGAATCAATCCATGTTCCTTCATCTCTCAGGCTCCAGTGAGGCCTGAACATGTAGCTCTTCCTCTCACCCTTCTAGCACAGCCTTTCCACATTACTCATAGCATGCTCTGAAATTCCCAGTACACCCAGTGCCAGGCTGGAGTTGGCATCACTGAGGCATCACTGCCTCCAGTGGCAGGAGGAACAAGCTGGACCAGCAGCTCGGATGTGGGCAGAGTGAGTGTGGCAGGGAAGAGGCAGTGGCAGCACCGCTGCTGCCAGAGAAGCAGGGCTCTGCCCTGCCCAGGCTCAGGGGAGGGGTGGTGCCCAGCTCAGGGTGCCCCTCTCCTGGTGTTGGAGCAGCAGTGGCAACCTGAGGGGCACTGACCACCCATTTCCCCAAAATTACACCAGAGCAGCAAGATGGGAGCTGGTTCCAGCACCACCTCCCTGCAGGAGTGCCCTGGCATGGCTGCAGGGCTGCGCAGGGTGCCCAACCTGTGCCACCTCAGCCCCTGGCACCAGGAGCTTCCTCGGGCTGGAAGAGCAGGCAGTGAGTTCTTCTGCTCCCTGGGCAGCGCCACAGGGGTGCACAGGAGCCAGCACCACCTCCACGGCTTCCTAATGGGATCAGCATGAGTCCTTTGAAGCCGGCTGTGCCGGAGCAACGCCTCCGTGGCAGGGAATGGATTTTCTCTCCTCCCGGGTGGATGCAGCCGAGCGAGCTGCCTGCTCTTCATGCCTCCGGGGCCTGTCTCCTGGAAGCACAAAAGTACACAGTGACCTACTTTTCTGAGCGTGCCAAATGCATCCGAGGGGCTGCTGCTGCTGGTGCCAGCCTTCCTCCCGCCGGGCCCTGCCGCCGGGAGCATCCCTGGCGCTGGCATGCCGGCCCGGGGTGTTACAAAGGGAGCCTTGTCACCAGCGTGGCTCCAGCAGGACATGGCACAAACACCCTGGTGCTGTCCGTGCTGTTCCCTGCGCCTTGTGGGGGTGTTGGTGCATGGATCAGACAGGGGGATGCCCCCTCCAGGGTTCCTACCCCTGCCAAAGGGGTGCAAGTCCCTGAGGGACAGAGTAGAGGGGCTCAGGCTCTCACAGCAAAGCTGAGCTGCTCCAAAACACCTTGATGGGGCTGAAACTGCCTCCCACTGCTGAGTGTGTAGGGAAGGAATCGGGCTGGGAAGAACAAAGGGACAGACACACTGTCTGCAGGGGAAGGTGGGGACAAACTTCTGCCCTTCTCCTTCCAGATGTGGTCACAGACTTTGACTTCTCACCCTTTGATCAGCTCCTGCTGGCCACAGGCTCTGCTGATGAGACGGTGAGTGCTCAGTGACGGGGTCCCAAGGGGACACCTCGTCACCCCCAGCATGTCTCTGGGATTCACTGCAGAGCTGGAGTGATGGGAGTGAGAGGAGCATGGGGTGGAGGGTGCCAGCTTCGGGAGAGCGGAGTGGGACATCCCCAGGGGGACAGAGCAGATGGTCAAGGATCAGCCTCCTCCCATCTGGGACCTGATCCCACTGAGCTGCAATGAGGGATCACCTGGGAATGCTCAGGGACCTCAGGGACCAAAGCCTGGGAAAGCAGCGAGCCCAGGTGGGGCACTGCCAGCACCCAGCGGGGTCCTGCTCACCTGCCCTGGGACTGACCCCCCTCCTCTCCTGGGGCTGCAGGTGAAGGTGTGGCGCCTGCCCAAGAGTGGCCAGGACATTCCCGGTGGCGCGGGGCTGACCCTGGGGCGCGGGGGGGCCCCGGTGGACGCGCTGCAGTTCCACCCCACGGCAGACGCTGTCCTGGCCAGCAGTGCGGGGAAGAGAGTCACCGTGTGGGACCTGGGCCAGCAGCAGCCCCTGACAGGTAGGCATGGCTGTGACTGCCTGTGACACGTGTCCTCCCTGTGTGTCCTACACATGTGTCTGCCCCATGTGTCCTCACCATGCCAGTGCCTGGGCTCGAGGCCTGACCTCGGTGTCACCGAGCTGGCAGCTCAGGTGGCTTTTTGGGCAGGACACCACAGCCCCTTGTGCCTGTGCTGCCCTGCACTCTGATGCAGTGGTGTGAAACACTCTGGTACTGCCCAAGGTGTCCACAGGAGCTCCGCTGGGGATCCTCTGGGTGACAGGTCCCTCTCTCTGCATGTCCCAGGGCATGGGTAGATGTGAATGGCTGCTGGCCAGCCCTGCCCAGACCTCAGCCATCCTGAGGGGGAGAGGAGATGGGTGGCAGCATAGGCCTGTGGCTTTCCCAGGGCTCCTGCTCTTTGTATCCATCTGCCAGCAGCACAGGAACACTCCCTGCGCAGACATAGCAGTGTCCCACTGGGTTCTGGCTGCCACCACCTCTTTGGAAAGGCCAGATCTGGGAAATATCTCCTGGGGAATATTCTGGGTGGGAGAGTGATGGCTCCTGCCCTGTCTGCAGGAGGGACCCTGCTTGATCCTGGCCCTGACCATGCTTTATCCCCACAGTCCTGGATTCCCACGGGGACCAGCTGCAGAGCCTGACCTGGAAGCGAGATGGGCGCCTCCTCGGCACCTCCTGCAAGGTGAGCAGTGCCCGGGGGGACCTCGCTGTGGGACGGCAGGGATGAGCTGTCTGCCAGCTGCTGGATGCACCCTGATCCTGGGGGGCACCCATTTCACAGAATCCCAGAATGGTTTGGGTTGGAAGGGACCTTAAAGCCATCGGCAGGGACACTTCACCTTAGCTCAGGGTCCTCAGAGCTCCATCCGGTCTGGTCTGGAACATTTCCAGGCATGGGGAGCGTGGAGGGACGGGAAGTTTTGGGGTGGAAAATGGCAGGAGCGGGGTCAGCGAGCCCGTGGGGAGGCGGGCAGGGAGCAGCACTAGATGGCGCCGGCCGCTCGCTGCGGGACGNGAGAGCGAAGGGTTTGCGGGGGGAGCCCCGCGCTGCGGCCCGGGGGGAGCCCGGAGCCCGGCCCAGCGTGCAGAGCCAGGCTGCGGGATGAGTCCCAGCTCATGGATGGAGCCCCGTGTCCAGCGTGAGAGCTGGGCTCAGCGGGTGCAAGCCCACGCCGTGCAGGCTGGGGTGCGACTCAGCCCCCGTGCCGTGTGGCTCTGGCTGGCACAATGCGTGCTCCCCAAACAGCACCCTGGCAGCAGGGCTGGCACCCGGGCACCCCCTTGCTGCCTCTGTGCCCTGCCAGCCATGCCCCATCTGGCAGAGGGGTGCCAGGCAGGAAGGGGCTCGTTCTCCTGCAGCTCATTCTCCTGCAGCTCGTTCTCCTGTCAGGATGGCATCTGAGGGTCAGGCTCACTGCTCCTTTTCTGGGAGCAGTTTTGAGTGTGTCGGGGTCCTGGTGAGGCTCTGGGGGTACTGGGGGTGCCCCTTGCCCACGATGTGGAAGGACACAGTGCAAGTCATCCTGCAGGCAGCAGAGTGATGGGCAGAAAAGGGAGGGCTGCTCACTCCAGCCTTCTGCCTCTTGCATTCTGACATCCTGCTGGCCCCACGGTCCTTAACCCTCCTCTGTTTTCTTTTATTTCACCAGGACAAGAAACTGCGGATCTTTGACCCCCGAGCAGGCCCAGCTGCCTCCCAGGTATGTCCCCTCTTCTGGATGTGCTGCAGGCAGCCCTGCCCAACCTGTTGTCTGCAGTAGGGTGAGCTTTGGTCCCCCAAACCATCCCAGCCCTGGCTGGGCTTGGGAGAGGCAAGGAGCTGAGGGCAGGGGGAATAAGGCTGTCTCCTTAACCCTGGTGGAGTTCATCAGGAGTCCCACCAGGCCAGGGAGCACCCCCAATGCAGTGGCACATGCCAGGTGAGCCCCGTGAGTGTGAGGGCTCTGCCCTGCCCTGTGGGAGCTGGACCAAAGGCTCTGGGGGACGAGGACCCACCAAGGACAAGGGCTGGGCAGCCAGATCCGTGCAACTCAGCAAATAACAGTGATTAGGAAATAAGGAGAGAATTTAAGCCTTGACGTCAAGTTCAAACAGCCTCTTATTAGAGGTTTCCTGTGGCTTGGGGGCTCTGGCTGCAGAAGGGTCTGGAAGCCCTTGGGAAGGGAGGGATGCAGTGGAGAGCAGGGTGAGATGGCTGCAGTGGACTCTGTCATTCGTGGTGGATCTCCTGCTGCCTGGGGGCTCGGGGAGCCAACGGCCTCTGGTGACAGTGCTCAGGCATGGTGATGGGAGGGAGCCAGAGCTCCAGTGCTGCACCAGGGCTTTCCACCTGCTCCTGCACATAGCCCAGGTGCTGAGCTCCCCAAAGGCCCCCGGGTGCTTCCTGCAGTACAAATGATGCCCTGACCCTTCAGGCAGCCTTACAAACACCCCACCACAAAAAATAAACACAAACCCAGCGGTGGCACGTGCAGACGAGCCAGGGCAAAGTGCTCCCAGCACTCCAGCAGCCACCACAATCCTGTCCCACTCCAGTTGCCTCAGCATGGCTGGAAGATCCCATTCTCTACTCCAAAATTTATCCACTGCTGGCCTCAGTGCTCCCCTCCCCTCCCGGCCCCCCTTCTCCCCCTGCCAGACCTGTCGGCTTGTCTGATGGCGGAGCTGTGAGTGCGATGGGCTCGAGCCAAGTCTCCTGGGGAGGGTGGACTCTGTCTCGCTGAGCTATTAAAAATAACGTGTGAATGATGGTGGCTGTTCAAAGCAGGCAGTTCACTTCCCTCCACTGCTGTCTGATCCAGCCCGGGGCCGGCACTCTGTGTTTGCCAAGAGAAATATGCACCTTCACTGCCACGGCCCTGCCCGGCCGGCTCGCAGTGGATGGAGATGTTTAGTCTTGGAGAAGTGCTCTGCTGAAGGGGAAAACTTTAAAATGCCATAAATCCTCTGGAAGTTTGTGCAGGGCTTGCTTAGCCAAGGAGAATAACGCTCCTGGGTTTTGTTCTTTTCTTTTTTCCCCATTGCTGGAGGGCTGGGTTGGTTGGAAAGTCTCCTTCTCCCCCCGGCCCAGCGCAGTTACAGACCCGGGTGATGCCGGGGCCGCCGTGTAGTGCCAGCACCTCGCAGGCTCCTGGCTTTGAAGTTGGCTGGTTTTTTGCAGAGGTGAGCTGCAGGATGGGTTTCCCAGCTGTGCTGGCCCCTGCAGCACTGTGGACTGGGTTTCCTCACAGCCAGCACAGGGTCCCACTGCTGGCTCACCCTGGTCCCTCTGTGGAGCCGAGAGCCAGCCCCAGGCTGCTCCTCCGGCTGGATTTCTTAATTTGCCAAGCCTGCCTCATTAAACATTCCTTTGTTTAGAGCAGAGGAAAAGAATTAGGAGCTAAAATAAGAAGCTCAGGGAGGAGTGGTCGCTCGTCCTAATACCTGGTGCTGCTGTCAGGTACCATGGATGTGGCACACATGGGGTTGGGGACCGAGGGTGGGTGACAAGGAGGGTGACTGGCAGGCTGCCCACACCCTGTGGCCATAGCCCCGCCAGGTCCTGACCCCCCATTCCCGGCTACGCCCGTGGCAGCTATTTTGAGCATATCCCAGCAGCGGGCAGATGTGTGTGACGCAGCGTGGCCAGGGTCTGGCTGACCCCGTGGGGTGCCTGGTATGTACCCGGGGCCATGATTTCCCTTGGGAGAGCAGTGGCCTCATCCTGCTGGATCCCCATCCCTTTGTTGCAGCCCCTTTGTGAACGTCAGGGCTGTGCTCACATCCTATTGCTGCTCTCTGTGCCCTAAACTGGCAGTGGAGACGCCAGGGCTGCCCTGAGTCCTGCCTTGCCACCCTGTGGAGCCACGCTCCTGCTGCTGGCTGGGTCCAGGTCCAAGCCCCGCTGTCCTTCCAAAGAGTTCTGTGAGTTCTGTGCTCTGCCTTATCCTCTCCCAAGGCCGCGCTGCCCCGGCCGCCTGTCCTCCCTCCCACAGGGTGGTGGTCGCCCTCCTTGCCTTGACCCTCCCCCTGGAAGTGAGTCACGTCCTCTCCCTTGCGGCTGCGGCCCTGCCGAGGCTCAGTGTCGCTGGTCCTGCCCTCACCCTCCTGCAATCCCCGTGCAAACCCCACCAAAGGTCCCTCCCGTGTCCCCCTGGGTCCTCCCCGTGGTGGGCAGGGGACACAAGGCTGGGCAGGGAGCTTGAGCACCGGGAAGCTCCATACCCATACCATACCCAGCTCATGCCTCAGCTGGGTCACCAGCAGTGTAGGGCAATGATTCAGATATGCCCTGGGCTACTAAGGTGGCATCTGTGCTTGCCCACTGCTCTGGTCACCTTCCCCTGGGTACAGAGCCCGTGGGACACATCCTGCTCCCCACAGGCTGGTGCGAGGGGCTGTGTGTGCATCTGGCCAGCACCTGGCTCCCGGGACAGGCCTGGGACAGGCGCCGTCCGTGTGGAGCTGCGGGGCAGCCGCTGAGCGCGGCCAGTGTGGGATGGAGAGGAGCCGGCTCCGTTCTCACGAGAAACTTCCTCCGCCGGCGTTTGGGCAGGGCCGGGGGCGAGGGAACGGCCGCGCGCACCGGGCCAGCGCTCGCCCCGCTCGCGTCGTAATGAGCTGTGCTAATGAGCGGGGCCGGCACTGAGGGCAGCCGGGGACAGCTGGGACGGTGTCCCTGGGGGTTTGTCCCCGCTGAGGGTTTGTCCCCCAGCTTGCAGGCTGTGCCAGGGGCAGAGTTCAGTGATGGGCAGCAGCTGGGGCTCACAGCCCAAGCACAACCGGTGCTGTCGCAGCCCTGCTCAAGGTTCCAGGGACAAGAGGGACTCCAGCCCCTGTCCCAAACCATGGCCACCATCCCATGGACCACAGCAGCTGTGCCACAGTGGGAGATACACCATGGAGAGGCTCCCTGGGGGCAGCGTGGCCATGGTGGCAGGGTGATGCTCTGAGGTGGAGATCAAGTTTGGGGTGATCTGGCTGTGCCCACAGCCAGAACTCTACGGACCCTGACGTGTCACCTCTGCCCAGGATCCAGCTGTCAGCCCAGGGCCGGCTGGGGACCACTTGTCATCATCGGGGAGGCGCATCAGGACGTAGAGAGACTTCAGCCTTCCTCCCACTGCCCCATCATCACGGTATCCCACGCTGGGGTCACCCCGGGGATACCTGACTCCCAGCCTCGGCAGCAGCTTCCTCCGGGCTGGGGGAAGGTCCACAGCATCCCACATTCCCAAGGAGACCGTGGGAAGCTATGAAAAAGTTGGCCTGACTCTGGGCAGCCTATTTATAGCACCACACGCTCGGTGCTCTCATGCTTCTGTTCCCCAGCGTAGCTGCACGGGACTGTTTATATTTCCTCTGCTCCGCTTCCCCCTCGGCCGTCCTTCCCAGGAATGCCGCTTGGTATGGCAGACATGGGGAAGTCAAGGAGGATCTGGAATGAGCCAGAGGCATCTCAGGGGGTGTGGGTGTGCGGTGGCACTGGCTCACCCTCGCCTGGATGCCCATCCCTCCCACTGGGAATGGCCTCACCAGCTGAGGCCCACACAGGTTGGCATCTCCATTTCTGGGGCTGGGGCTCCTCATGGTATTTCAGGAGCCTCAGCCTGTGCCTGACCCGGGACTCCTGGCAGGCTCCTCTCCAGAGGGCAAAGGTGTTTTGGGATTTGATGGCGTCATAGCAGGGCTTGTGGGGCTGGTGGCTGCAGGAAGAGGGAGGAGGCAGCAGAGGAGGGGTGGCTGCTGGGTGCTGGGTGCTGCAGCCTGCCCACCCCCCTGGCCAGTGAGTCCCCTTCTCCTGCCCAGGGAGGGAGGTCCTGCTCCCATCCCAGCCTTGTGGCATCTGTGCCCACTGGGAGCCTACACACCTTCCTGCTCTTGCAGGTCCCACAGCATCCTTTGGGACATGGCCTTGGCCTCACCAAGGGCAGGAGGGGTTGGATGGAGCAGGGGAACTGTGCTGGTGGTAGGGGGAGAGGCAGAGCCTGGTGGTGCCCAGTTCCCCAGGGCACAGGGGCCTCACAGCAATGCTGCCCTGGCCAGTGGGACTGGGGAGGTGGTGTGGGCAGCAGGGGACTTGTCCTGGTCCCTGCCCAGTGTGACACACACATACCACACACCTGGCAGAGGGCAGGGCCAGTGCTGGTAGTGTGATGGCTACTGGAGCAACCCCACAGCTCTGTGGGATCCCTGCACTTCCCTGGGGCAGGTGACAGCTCCTGGTCTCCTTGAGCTCCAGGGAGAGACCAGGAGTGGGGCTGGCCTGGGAGAGGCTGCTCTGTTCTCCTGGTTACCTCTGGAGTAACTGGGATTTGGCAAGGGAAAGAGATCACTCACATTCTTGTTCGGAGAGGAGGATTCGGTGCGTGTTTAACCCTCTCAGCTCCCGGGAAACCATTCCTCCTGCAGCCCACAGCCTAGTGGGGTGTGCAGGGAGAAACAGCTTCCCCATGTGCATGGACCCGGGCTGGGTGTCTGTCCCCAGAGTCCGCCACAGTGCCCTGGACAGGGGAGACCCCTCCTGCCCTGGCACTCCCTGGCAAAGGGATAGCTCAGCCTGGCACTGGTGCCTCCTGTGCCCACTCAGATCCCGCTCCTGGGGTTGCTTCCCACGGGGATCAGATGTCCGTGGGCTGTTAGCCATGCTCATGGGCTGTTNAGGAGACAGAGATCGCCTGGGAGCCGGAGCAGCCTTGGCTTTGTGTGGGGCTCTCCCAGGCAGCCGCGGAGCCGTAGCGGCCGCTCCCTGCGGGCAGCTGTTCCCAGCTCCCCGACCCCGCCGCATCGCTGCCAACAGCTGCGTCCGACACGCCGGCCCTGGGCCCCCCGCAGCCCCGGGGCTGCACGGGGAGAAGGGCTGGGGACCCCCATGGAAACCAGCACCTTACCCCAGCCTGCCTAGAAGGGATTGGTTGAGAATGGGAGAGGGACGGTGCTGGAAACTCTCCCCACACAGCCGATCTGGCTCTGAGGAGGGGGCACAGGCTCCCCCCAGCCTGGGCTGCCCAAAACTGGCAGGACTGGATCCGTGCAATGGGCAGGAGGAGTCTGGGCTGCCTGGGCACTGGCAGGGAGCTGGGAGGCTTCCTTGGATCCTCGCATGCTGCCCCAGAGCTGGTGGCTCCTTGCAGCCTGCCAGGGGCACAAGCGGCTCAGGAGGGACGCCCGTCCCTCGGGCTGAGGCTGGTTCCCTGCTCCAGGGGTTCCAGCATCACTCCGGGAAGGGTGCCAGGGTCTCTGCCCAGCTCTGCCAGCCCCAGGGGTCCACAGCAGCCCCACGGGTGTCCCAGGGCTGAACCACACCAGTGTCCACCCTCAGTGCCAGGCCACACCGCCCCGTCCGTGCCAAGACCCTCTGCACCGGGGAGCTGCTGTCCGCACGCTCACCTCTGGCAGCATCTGCACAGGCTGAGCACGGAGCAGCCCAGCCTCCCGCATACTTGCTGCCATACGTACAGCTCAGCCGGGATGGAACTAATGCAGAAAACATGGCCCTGCGCCGCAGCCGGCACGCCGGGGGCTGGGAGCGCTGCAGCAGCACCCTGCCCTCCGCCAGCCCTGCCACCGCCCCGGGGCTGCCACCACCGCCAGGGGGTCCGGGGCACCCGCGGGACCCAGAGCCGTGGAGCCGGCGCCGCCGGTGATGGGATCTGCAGATGTTGAGCTGTGGCTGCCACAGCCACACGGCTCAGGTGCAGAAGTGCTCTACTGGCTGACGCGCGGGCTGGCCCCAGCTCCTGGAGTTTCCATCCCTCTTGGCACCGATCCTGGGACACGTTCCCTTCTCCAGGTCCTTTCCCTGCTGGGTCCACTGCCAGCATGCTGGCGGTGGGGGCCGGGCCCCTCCTGCCCCACATCCTGGCCCTGCGGCTGGGAGCGCCGGGCTCGGCTCGGCCAGCGCTGCCTCTCCCAAGTGAGCCGTGTTTGTGCTGGCAAGGCAGCTGGCGTGACAGAGCCAGGGCACGACAAGCTTGGCACCGCGTGCCTGCTCCCACCCTGGCTCTCTCCAGAGTGACATCTCTGTGGGGCTGGAGGCTGCTCCAGCAGAGCTTCTCCAGTGAGGTGCGACCCCTCCATGGCCCCTCTCTGGCTGCTGGCGGTCACAGTGCGGTCGTGGCCCGTGGTCACAGTGCTCGCACCAAGCGGGACACAGCTCATGGCTCTTCCATGGGCACCATCGGTGCCCACCCCACCCCTCCTGCCCCCAGGCCTGGTGCCCCTGCCCTGTGTGGAGGTCCCGGAAGCGCCGTGCCAGGTTTGGCTCTGGCAGAGCCCTCTGCTTTCTCTGCCAGCTCCGAACTCGTTAGCAGCCAGTTCCTGGCGCTCCTCAATGAGAGCGAGGGGCTGTGAGTGCTGCCTGTGCCACGGGCCAGGGCTGCCTGCCGGCTCCCACTGGGGCGCCGGGAACCGCAGGGCCCATCTGGGGACCACATGGGAGCCGGGAAACACCCGCTGACAGCCCCGTGGAAGCTCTTCCCTCCTGATCAGCAGGACCAGGATGGGGACAGGATGTGGGTTGGGGGTCTCACCCCTACAGGGAGCCCGGGAAGAGGTGAAGCAGGGTGCAGAGGATTAGAGCAGTCTGGTGAATGTGGCCAGGCTCAGTTTGCCGTGTTTCAGTAGCATCCGGGCACACACGGAGCACCCAGCTCCAGGAGCCAGGATTCAGCGTGGATAAAGAGCCCGGGGATGCAGCCAGGGAAGTAAGTCCCTCTGTCATCATCGCCATGGCAGAGCCTCCTCTTGCGTCTGTGGCATGGAGCAGCTTCCTCGCAGCACTCTGTCCCCCTCACCCGGGTGACTGGGTGTGGGGAGAGCCCTGGGGACACGGGAGCCATCGTCACACTCACGTTACCTGCTCCCACCCTCCACTCCTTGCTGGGAGCTGGGCCAGCTGCTCCACAAGGCAACCACACTGGCATGGGGGGGGAGTCAGGGCTGTCACTGCTTGCAGGCTGTCCCCACTGCACTGTCCCCAGGGCAGCTCTCAGGGGGCCAGCACTTGGCTCCACGTGCTCAGCCCCGGGGCAGTTCACAACCATGGCTGGTGAAGCACACGTCCCCTCAGCGTGTCCAGCATGGCTGGCAGCAATACTGACAGCCCTGTCTCCTGTGCCTTGCAGAGTGTCCCGGGACACGACAACAACAAGGACTCCCGGCTGCTCTGGATGGGCTCCAGCGATTGCCTCATCTCCGTGGGGTTCAGCCAGGTACAGTCCCTGCCAGGAAGGTGGCCCTGGCACCTCTGGGATGTTCCAGCCCTACTCCCTGTGGCTGCTGTGCCAAAGCGCCCCAAGTGCTTCTTGGGTGGCCTGTCCCCCATGAGAGCAGGAGGTCCCCTTGCCAGGTGCCCTGGCCCTTGCTGGGATGGCGGAAGGTGGCTGGCGAAGGCGGTGGCACCGTGGAGCCATCCAGGCAGCCCCAGTGCCCACTGACGCCGTGTCTGTGTCCCTGCAGATGCGGGAGCGGGAGGTGAAGCTCTGGGACACGCGGAGGCTCAGCGGGGCGACGCTCACCATGGCACTGGACACCTCACCTGGGTAGGGATGGGGACTCAGCATGGGGTGGGAGGGTGAGCAGTGGAAATGTCGTGGTCAGGGACCCATCAGGAGTGTGGTGGTGGAGCAGGAGCTGGCAGAGAGCTCTTGGAACCGGCAGCACTCGGCCACGAGGCTGGGGACAAAGCCGGAGACCGTGCAGCTGCATCCCCATCACCACGTGGGGGAGATGAGAGGGCAGAGGCAGTGCTGGCGAGGGCACAGAGGTGTTCTGTAGTGCCGTGGTGCGTGGTGGCGCTGCTGGGGACAGTGTCTGAGGTGGCTGCTGGCCGGGTGGGCTTGTGCACTGGGGCAGCACCACAAGATGCTGCAGGCGAGTGAATCCCTTTGGCGCTGCTGGAGCACCGGAGCGGCTCAGCCCTGGCCTCCCACTCCTGCCGTGCTTTGTGCCGCGGTGGCTGCCCAGCCGTGGCCGGGCCCGTGCTCACCGGGCACCCCCGGGGAAGTGGAAAATGAGCCTTGGTGGTGTCAGGGGTCAGCGCCCCCTGTCACGGCACGATGGAGCCGTCTCCAAGGCTGGGATCCCTCCAGTTAGAGCTGGCCTGGCCTCTCCCACGCTGCCCAGTCAGCTGGCCTGGCGTCACCATGTGGGCAAGAAAATGGGAGGAGGAGGAGGCTGTGCCTTCATCCCACCAGGGTGATGGGGGTTGGGGGCACACTACTTGTTGGGATGCACTGGAGGCCACCAGCTCTTCCCAGGGCTGCTGGCAATGCACTGGCTTGCTGGGACCCTCACTGCGTGCCGAGCTGGCTCCGTGACGGGCCGGGGTGCTGGGCAGGCTGGGTGGTCAGCAGCCAATACAGGGCCTCTGGTGAGGGGCTGAGTGCGCTGTGACAGCCCCTTGGCTGCCCTGCCAGCATCCCCCACACCTGTGTCAGCTCCAGGCCAGTGCTGGGGGCAGCCAGGACAGACAGGAGGGGAGAGGAGACACTGCCGTGGGCATGGTGGGGTGAGGTTGGTGTGGAGAGGCTGCCTGAGCATCCCCCAGCCCCGTGCCAGCTGCCAGGGGAGCAGCTCCCAGCTCTCCTGCTCACCAGCTCTGCCAGTTCAGTGAGCAAAGGCCATCATCAGTGTCCCGTGAATGCTCTCGGGGAGGCTGGGGCTGCTGCAAGGGGACCTTGGGGTCCATTATTGCTCTTGGCAGAGAATCCAGTGGGAATTACCCCGAATCCTCGCTGGCCCGGGGCGAGCCAGCCGGGTAAGTGGGATGCAGGCGCTGCTGTGCTCGGCCCCCTCAGCACAGGCTGCAGTTATTTTGGCTGCCGGGTTTATCGGCTCAGGAATGCGGCTGGCGGG
>VXBC01010693.1:1002-12690 GCA_013399945.1 Ploceus nigricollis
TTGTTTTCTGGGGCATCGCCGGGGTGGGGGGAAAGGTCCTCCTGGGATGGGTTGTTGGTTTGTTTGTTTTTTGTTTGTGGGTTTTTTTTTTTTTTTCCATTTTAAAACAGTTTGACCCTTTTCCTTCTTCCTTTCCCTTGCTGTTTCCTTCGGGTGTGGGTTTTGCTTGTCGTCGTCGTCGTCGTCGTCGTGAGGCCGCGCTCTCCGTCGTCACCGCAAGGCTGGGCCTGGTGCTCGGGGACGGGGATGTTCCTCTGGGGGTGCCTAAAGCAGAGGAGAAGGGAGGCGAAGGGGCGGCACGGCGGCGGTTATCCCAGGTACCAGGACTGCCGGGAGAGAGGAGAGAGGCCGGCGTTAGTGCTCTGCCCCCGGAGCTGCCCCATCCCCCCGCCGGTCCCCAGAGCCCAAGACGGCTGTCCCTGCGCTGTCCCTGTGCTGTCCCTGCGCTGTCCCTACGCTGTCCCTGCGCTGTCCCTGCTCGGCGCACGGGGCTGGCGTCCCCACTCCTGCGCTGAGTTTGTCCGTACTCCGCACCGCGGCCACCGCGTTCCCCTGGGGCCGGTCCCTCTGCACCTTCACGGCAAAGCCGACCCTCCCCAAGGAATGGTGCCGCCTGGGGACAGGTAGGGGGGTGCACGGCTGGGGACCCCGCGAGGTGGTCCCCTGCCACCCTCCCATTGTTTCCCCCCCAGCCCCAAGTTCAAGTTCATTCCCGATTACCTCATGTCTGGTTTCCGTTGGAAACGAGACAGCTCGGGGCCGCTGCTTCCCTTAACCCTTCCAGGCCCCACCACACATGACCAGAGTGCGGCAGGTCTCAGCTGCCCCTTCTGGGACACCGCCTCCTTCCCCCGTGCCTCAGTTTCCCCAGGCAGAGCATCCTTGAGCTTCCCCAAGCCTGACTAGGGACACACATTCACAGGAACCCTGGGGGTCCTGGGACTGCAAGTGGCTTTGACCCCTATCTCTGGACAGGGACTCTGGCCGCCTGCTCCTCCAAGGTTCTCCTGGTGCTGCCCCAGGTCTCCTCTTTAGGGACCCAAGGCCCTTGGGGTGTGCCCACCCCATGTGCAGGACTGGGGAAACTGAGGCAGAGTGGGGGTTCCGATCAGAGCCGAGTCCCCCTTGTTCTTCCTCTGGAACGGCACAGCACCCTCGGGTGTCCCAGCTCATGGTTCCCAAATCTCACAGCCTGGCACAGCACAGCACCCCCGGGTACCCTGTGTCACTGCTCACAGCCCCCAAGTGCCCACACCCCAGCACAGCACAGCACCCTGAGTACTCCCCCCAGCCAGGGCAGCACCCCAGGGTGCCCCAACACGGCACCATCCACACCCCATCCCTCTGTCCTGTCACGTGTGTCACCTGCCAGGCAGGACTGCAGCTGCCCCTGCAGGGAATGCTGAGGCCGGACCACTCGTGTCACAAGTGAGGCCAGGAGCTGCCACCCCTGTCCTGGCACAGTGGCACTGCCTGCAGCACCAGTGCCAGCTCCAGAATCCAAGACTAATGGAAAGTCCCTGGAAAGGCCCACATGACCTCCTGCTGCAGCTGGAGTGGCCACGGGCACAGCCAAGCAACAGCAGTGCCCGTGCCCACACAGAAAGGGCCCCATGGCCCTGGTGCTGCTCCTTTGGTGATGTTCTGGGCACCTAGGCAGGGCAGTGCCAGGTGGTGCCAGGCAGGACGCAGCCAGAGCACGGCAGCCACCTCCCTCTATGATGGAGGACTCATGGTGGCCCTGAGCCACCATCAGTGCCTAAAGCCCTGGCACCGGGTGCCCGTAGTGAGGATGTCACGGCAGCAATGCCCATGGGCCACAGTGGTGATGCCAAGGCAGTGATGCTCACAGCAGCAAAGCTGGCAGTGGCAGTGCCAGAGCTGCAATGCCATGGTGGTGATGCCCATGGTAGCACTGCACATGGAAATAACCCCACAATGGTGACATACACAGCAGTGGTGCCCAAAATGGCATTGCCCACAGCAGCAACACCCACGGCAGTGATGCCATGGCAGGGACATCCACAACAGCAATGTCTGCAGTGGCCAGGCCAGTGGTGGCAATGCCCACAGTGGTGAGGCCACTGCTGTGGTGATACTCCTCGTGGCCTCAGACATGGTGGCAAGGCCACAGCAGCAATGGCCACAGAGGTTACATCCACAGCAGCAATGTCCCATGGCAGTGATGCCACAGTGGCGATACCCATGGCAGTGCCCACAGCAGCAATGTCCACAGGAACAATAAACATGGCAGCAATGCCACAGTGGTGATGCCATGGTGGCAAGGCCCATGGCAGTGATGCCATGGTGGCAATGCCCTCAGCAGCGATGCCACGGCAGTGATGCCACAGCAGAGAGCCCACATCAGCAATGTCACATCAGCGACAGCCACAATGGCAATGCCAGCACTGGCCATGCCCATGGCAATGCCCACGGTGATGCCATGGCCAGGGTGCCCAGGGCGAGGGCAGGAGGGTCCCCCCAGCAGCATCCCCGCTCTCACCTGTGCCTGATAGATACTCCCAGGATCCCTTGGTCCTAATCCCACGAAGGAACGGTTCGCAGGGGGCGTGCCTGGTGCAGAGTAGGCTGGGGAACAAATGAGAGCTCATTAACGGGGCTGCGGGTGGCACTGCCATTGTCCCCCCAGGGGCCAGGCCAGGCCCTCTCCCTGGCACTGCTGGGACAGAGCTCCCTGGCACCTGGTGCTGGCGACCAGGCGACGTCCCCGGCTGTGACCTGATGGCAGGCGAATGGAGCCCAGGGGTGCTGCACCCAGGGGTGCTGTGCTCGGATGGTACCACCTGTGCTTTCGGGGTGATGGCTGAGGCTGGGTGCCCCGGGGTGCAGGCGCAGATGGTGCCCCTGGCTGTGCCCGCGCTGTGGCTTCTGGAGCTGAGCTGCCACGGGGAGAACAATGGCAGCCACCAATTCCACTTGGCCACGTCACCCTGCTGCCACCTCCATCCCTCAGCTGGGGATCCAGCAGTGGGACCTCCAGCCTTGCTGAGCTTCTGGGAGATTTGGAGCCAGCTGCACCCCTTGGGGACAGCCAGTGTCTTCCTAAGGCATCCTTCCCTGAGCCTGCAGGAACTTGCACTCCTCTGTCCCTCCCCAAGGCTGTGACCCCATTATCAGCCAGGCCATCCCATGCTGTCCCCTCCAGATTGTCCAGGCTTTGGCTTCTCCATGCCATGGGATCTCCACACCTGCTGACCAGCTGCTGGCAATCAGCCATGGCCCATTACCCAGGGACAATGGCTAGATCAGGCAGGGCTTGACTGTGTGGGGTCACAGCAGACACCTGGGGTACCATGTCCCATGGGTACAACAGGATGGGAACAGGAACAACCCCCTCGCAGACTGTGGCGACGGCACAGTGTCCCACCACTGCAGCACACACCCCCTGCCAGTCTGGGGTGACACCAGCTCCCCTCTGGCTGTTGGGCCCAGCACCCAAAACCCTCCTGGCCAAGGCACTTATGGCCCCTGAGGTGGAGGGGAGGGCAAAGAATTTGTAAGCCACCGTGCTAACAAACTCCCAGGTGCCACCTGCCAAGGGCTCTGCACACAGTCCCTGCTCTGGTGTCACCTCACACCCCCAACAAGACCAGAATCCCCGGCGCCAAGGACCCCCATGGCAGCAAGAGTACGACAGCCCACACAACACTCCAGGCACACTGTCCCTAGTCCCAGTGCCACCCGCGTGCCAGCTGCTCCCCGTTCCCAGCAGCACAGCCACCACCATGGTGGGATAAACAGACACGGAGAGGCCATGGCCTCCCCCACGGCACTGCCCACACCGAGGGTCTGGGCAGGACACTGGTTTGGAGAGCCCTGACACGGGTCCACTCATGTTCAGAGGGACAAGGGGCTTGAGCTGGTCCCCGGGACCAGCACACAACCCCTTGGCTCAATGGCCACAGTGGCCACCTGCCCAAACCCTGTCCGCTCCGACCTGCCTGAGACCCAGCAAACTCATGGTGTGCCAGCTGCCACCCTCTCCCCGGCTGCGGGGAGGCCACCTCCACCAACATCCCCCCAGCACCGGGACAGGGGGACACCCTGGGGGGCTGCGAGAGGAGGGGGCCAGCCGGGCCGGGGAGCAGGGTGGGCGCCGCGGGTGCTTACTGGGTGATGTCGGCGAGGTCGTCCCTCCCTCGGAAGTTGTCGTGGTAGATTTGGTGTCAGGAGAGACGGCCAAGCGGGGCATGCCGGGGGGAGGTGGCGGTGCCAGCATCTGCGTGGGCAGGTAGTGGCTGGGCACTTTCACTTGACCACTTCCATTTAACTGGGGACAACACAGACAAAAAACAAACAGCACAAGCCATTAGGATGCACGCGCACACCAGCACGGCCGGGGAGCCCCGGGGACACCCCCGGCACAGGCACGGGGTGTCCCTCACTGCAGACATGAGTTTGGTGGGTCTCAGAGCAGCCCTGAACGGTTGGCGGTGGCAGCAGGCAGGAAATGACGGCGGGACAGGAGGGATTTGGGGGGCTGTGGAGGCCATGGTCCATGGGGGTCATGATCCACAGTGGCGCACGCTGGAGCTGGGACCCCTCTCTACAGTGACGGGGGGGGTCTTTGAAGCACTCTCTGGAGGGGTAGGGGCACCCAGAGCCTCCAAAGGCTCCTGCACCAGTGCTCCATGCCCAACCTGGCCGTGGGCTGCTCCTGATCCAGTGTCCATCAGCCTAGCACTGAGCCACTGCACAGGGGAACAGTGGCCATGCCCCTCACCCTGGCATCAGCCCCTGCTGGTGAGGGGAAACAGGAAAGTGGTGGGCAGAGGTCAGAGGGCTCCCCAAGAGCTCTGCATCTGGGAGGACAAAGAGGGGCACAGGACAGTATGGGAGCAGGAACACCCCCAGGCTCTGGCTTTGGGTATGAAGGGTGCCCTTCATGGGCTGTGTGATGTGCTGGTGGTGCGGGGTGTGTTGTGTGTTGGGGGCTCTGGATGTATGGGGTGATGGTTTGGGTGCTGCACGCACTGGGTGCTGCATGTGCACGGTGCTGGTTACAGAGGTTGTTTGGTGACGGGAGCATGGGGTGTGGGGTGTGTGGGGTCCTATGTCTGTGGGGTGCACTGGGTGCGTGGGGGTGCAGGGCGCTGTGGCAAGGGAAGGCCCACAGCAGCACAGTGTGGCTCTGCCACCTCTGTGGGGACACTGGGGACACAGGTACAGCTCCAGAGGAGCTGACGTGTCACCCGTGGGTTCTGCAGGTGGATGGGGCACGTCAAGCCCATCACTCTCCCAGACACGCTGGCAGACGGTGACTCCAGGAGATGGTCACACACCCCTGGCAGACACCTTGCTCTCCCCCCAAAACCCCAACACCGGCTGACGGCTCAGCCCCAGCACCCCAACACCCGTAGTGCCCCATGCTGGGCCGGGGCACAGCACCTCCATCACCGCAGACACGAGGTGCCGACGCAGAGCAGGCACAGCAGCGCTCCCGAACCAACTCACAGCACGGCGGGAGCTCAGCCCCAGAGAACACCCTGTCGGTGCCACCAGCAGACCCCGACCCCCCCGTGCGGCGGCAGAGGCGACGGTGGCGGCGGCGCCGGTGCAGGGGACTCTCCTCGGGCAGCCCGGCTAGCAGCAGCCCCCGGTGCCCATGGACAAGGCTGCATCCTTACCGGTCCGGGCTGCTGGTTGGACGGGTCGCAGGCCAGAGAGACGAGATCTTTGAGTGGGTCCTGCGGGTTGAGATGAGGCGGGTACCGGATGGCCGTGTGCGGGAAGTAGGTGGAGGCCGTCTGGGGAAGGATGGAGGTGGTGGGGAAATGCAGCGCAGATGATGGGTGCGGGCTTCGGGCGATACCTGCGGGCGACAGCAAAAGGGGACATGCACCTGTGTCACTAGCTAGTGGCTGCCCCAGCCCCTCGACCGCTCAGCGCTCACTCTGTGCCTCGGTTTCCCTGGCAGGACACTCACCACTGTGCACAGCGATGACAGGACGGTGGTGCTGCGTGAAGCTGCTCAGCCGGGGCGAGGAGTCCTGGGGTGATGGGCTGTTGAAGGGGGACTTGTCCATCTCTGTCTTCTTCACAGTGGGGGAGATGCCTGGGGAAAGCAGGGTGCAACGTCAGGACCTGCCATGGGACCTCAAATCCCATGGCTGCTGCCATCTCAGTGCAGTGTTGGGGGAGTTCATTCTGGGGGCAAGGGGCACCCCGGGGTCAGAGCATGTGGAGGGTAGTGCTGTGAGCATGTGCGTATGTGCCAGCAGGAGGGTGGGCACCTGTGTGGGCACCTCTGGGGGCACACCTGTGTGCATGAATGTGTGCGCATGTGTGTACGTGCTGTACCAGCACAGCTCTGTACTTGTGTGTGTACATGCACAGGGGTGTGCTCCTGCAGGTGTGTGCATGCGGGTGCAGACAGCTCTGTGTGTGTGTGTCCCACCCTGGTGGCAAGAACTGGGTGCCCTCACGGATGCCATTGTGACCCTGCAGCCCCCACATGGCACCCACCTCCCCTGGCACATGGGGCTGGGGGCTACAGGAGCTCCTGGGGAGGCAGAGAGGTGCCAGCATGGGGGTGACCACCCCAGAGACCCCTGGCAGCAGCGGCTGTCCAGGTCCCCGAGGCCAACCCAGGGCATGGGGCTGAGCAGGGGGGGGTTGGCAGGCATGTTAATCCCCTGCCGCCGTGGCTTTAGCTCTGGCCATTTGGCCTGGACCTGGTAATGGGTTTAGCCCTTTCTCAGTCGGGCGTTAGGAGGATTTCCCAGAACATCCCGTACAGGACTGCCAAGTCCCCCGTTCCCGCCGGCAAGGCTGAGCCCCCCCACCAGCCACCCTCACCCCTGCCCGGGTCAGGCCACCGGCAGGGGACAGATGCCCTGGCAGAAGTCCCTCCTGCCTCCATGCACCATTTTGGGGAGGGGGCTGCACCTTCCCCAGGACCCCCCCTGCACCAGCCCCATGGGGCAGGATGGGGTACAGTCCCTGCACACATGGGACACAGTTTGGGGGCTGGACCTGCATCCCCCAAACCTCCTTCCAACAGGATCGGTGCCACCAGCCCTCCAGCCGGGCACCCCCAGGCTCTGGCAGGGCTAGGGGGCTGGTGTGGAGCCCACCCCACTGCTGGGGGAGGCAGGAGAAGAGCCAAGGGAGGAGGAAGAGGAGCAGCTTCTTTGCCTGCACCTCAGGGTGTGGGAGCTGCTGTGCCAGCCCTGCAGCATCGCTTTAATTAGCCCAGCCCCCCCTTTCTTAATGAACAGCTAATTGGGGCTTGTCTAGACAGGAAAGAGAAAAAAACCATCAAGCCAGAAAGCTGTCCACAGTGATGTGGGGCTGGGGGAGCCGACCTGGGGCTGAGAGAGGCTGGTGTGGGGCTGCCAGACCAGGCATGGGGCTGGAGGCTTGGTTGGCCCTACAGAGAGAGCCCGTGTTGAAATGGGGGGTCCCTGTAGCACCACCACAGCCCCGACAGAGCCCTGCCCAAAGTGGGGGGCCACAGACACAGCTGGGCACCTATGGAAAGCCTGTGCCTAAATCAGGGGGGTTTGAGATCAACCCAACAGACCCCATGGAAAAGCGGCAGGGATGTTCTGGGGGACTTGAGGGTGGCACCGCAGCCCCCACAGCCAGTGTGTCCTGTGACCTTAAGGCCCATAGGGACACTGGGGCATGGACAGTGCCCAGGTGGTCACAGGGGGTTCTGGCAGTGGTTTGCAGAATGCTGGAAGCAGGATGGGGGCCCCAGGGCACTGGAAGGGCACTGGTAAGGAGGTGGCACCTACCCCCTTCCATGTCTTCTGTCCAGTTGCGGCTGCTGCTGGTGGGGGAGTTGGAGGAGGTGTAGTACTCGCCCCCAGGGCTGGTGTCAATGTCGTCCTCCATGGACCCCGACTTGTGCCGTTTGCTCCTGGGGACAGGGAAGGGTCACAGGATCACAGAATGGTTTGGGTTGGAAGGGACCTTAAAGCTCATCCCATTCCACTCCTGCCATGGGGAGGGACCCCTTCCACTGTCCCAGGTCACTCCAAGCCCCATCCAGTCTGGCCTGGGACACTTCCAGGGATCCAGAGGCAGCCACAGCTCCTCTGGGCAACCTGTGCCAGGACCTCCCCACCCTCCCAGGAAAGTGAACCCATCCAGCCCTGCCCTGTGGCAGTGGAAGCCATTCCCTGTGTCCTGTCCCTCCATCCCTTGTCCAAGCTTCCTCTCCAGCGCTCTTGGAGCCCCTTTAGGCCCTGGAAGGGGCTGTGAGGTCTCCCTGGAGTTTTCTTTTCTCCAGGCTGAACACCCCCAACTCTCCCAGCTTGTCATGGGTCAGTGCCAGCCCGTGGCAGGACCTGGCTGCCCCTCACCTTCCCCACAGCCGTGCTCGGGCTGGCCCCGGCACCACCCTGGCACAGCCCCGGTGGCACCTACCCGCTGGAGGAGGTGCTGGGCAGTGTCCTCCTCATGCCGGTGCTGGAGGGGTTCAGGTCATAGGCCAGGTGGCCCTGCAGCTCCCCCAGGGAGAAGTTTGGCCCTGTGCCCGTCACCACCGGCGCTGCAGGGAGAGAGGGGGGTCACTGGGGCTCGGGGGGGAGGGAAGCCCCAGCCCACTGTGGGGTGGGGGGGCTGTTGGGATGCTGCTGTGCCCAGGCAGCCAAGGGTTGGGCTGTGGCATCACAGTCACACTCACTTCGGGACACCTGGATGAGCTCGGTGACACTGAACACCCCTGAGGTGACGAAGCTTTCCTGGAAGTCTGTTGAATCTGTGTGGGAGAGAGGAGGGCGTGCTGAGGGGACAACAGGACCACCCCTCCCATCCTGCATTGCCTTGTGGCAATGCTTGAGGGCACCCCAAATCCCATCTGTCCCCCTCCTTAGCCTCCACTCCACTCCCTGCTCCAGCAAGAGACCACCCCATTTGGTTCTCTCTGATGAAGATGCCCTGAACCTGCTCAATGCCTCAGTTTCCCTGTGGCTGAGAGTGCTGGCAGGGCTTGAGGCTGCACTCCCACCGTGGGACCTCCACGGCAGCTGCTGTCCCCAAGGGCTGTGGCCTTCGTGGGATTCTGCTGGGTGTAGGACAAGGCTAAGGTTATGCCCAGCTCATTGCAGGGGCCAGGCAGTGGCTGCCTGGGGCTGGGGGACACCAGAGCTGTAGCACAGGCTTGACCATATGCCATAGGCCCCCCTCCCTCACCATGGCAGAGACCCTGGGGACAGGCTGGGGTGTCCCTTGTCCTTTGCCCAAGCCCTGCCCGCTGCACTCACCCAGCGTGATGGGTTTGCTGTCCTCCTGGTCCGAGCCAATGCCTGTCCGGGGGCTGCTGCTCTGCTCTGCATCTGCAAGAAGCAAAGCCCCAGAGTGAGCCCCCCCGTGGCAGCCTCCGGGCCAGAGTGAGCCAGGGCTGCCACCAGCTGACTGCCCCCCCATTGCCTTGCTGTNCTTGCTGGGGGAAACTGAGGCATAGGCTGCCCAGCAGCTCTCACCACACAGCAGGGCCACCACCAAGCTGGCATGCCCCCAGCAACTGAGGAACAGTCACAAACCAGCCCCCCTTGGCCTCCCCGCCAGCAAGAGGAGCCCCACATGCAGGATCTGGGCAGTGCTCCCCGCAGGAGGGGAACCCCAGTGCTGGGCTGGGTGATGGTCACCTGGCCCTGCTCCAGCCTCCTGCCTCCTCTCCTCTCTCCAGCCACAGCCGTGACCCAGTGCTGCCCCACCAGGCAGTGTCACCGCAGCATGGCACAACCTGTGGCACCTTGTCCTGCCTCTGCCCAGCTCCTGCAGGGCAGCGGGGCCTGGGACAGCACCTGCTATGACCCCTAGAGCCCTGTCCAGCCCTGCTCCCTCTTGGCTAAAAATATCCTGGCTCAGACACTGAGCTCAGCGGCCCTGGCACAGCCCAGACACTGCAGTCAGGAGCATCCTTCCTCACCTGGCTGCTCCCAAAGCTCTTCCATAACTTTTGCCATGTATTTCTACCCCAGAATCCTTCTTCCCCCTGCTTCTCCATCCTCCTCCTCCTCCTCCCACCCCTTGGCCTCCAGCATTTCTCTCTGGCAGCCTTGGCAGATGTCAGGAAAGGGCTGAGACAATCCAAAAACACCAACAAAACCATGCAGCTGCAACTGCCAGCCCATGTGCCCGCCTTAGGATTTTTCCCTTTCTCCCTGTTTTTCTCCTCCTTTTTCTCCCCTCAACTCCCTCGCGCTCACATGTGGCTCCCAGACTGGCTGTCCTTGGCTGGGCAAGTTATCCATGTGGGCCCCATGCCACCCCCCACCCTGACACCCTTGTGTGCTGCCCACCAGGCAGGTTATCCATGGAGGCAGTGGGACTGTGCCACCTCCCAGCCTGACACCCCTGTGTGCCCACACCCCCCGGGACTGCTCAAGGCCGATGCCAAATCAGCCATTTTGTCTCTCTGCCCAGCTGCCGTGATCCCCTCCACCCATCCCATGCCAGCCTGGCACCACCCTGGCAGCACCATGGCATCCTGCCCTGATGCTGCTCACCACCACCAGCCCCCCCGTGCCCGCACCCCTGGCTCCCTCCAGGCAGCCATTTTAGGGAGTAGAAACTCCCCCTGGAGACGGGCGCAGGGTTTTTTCCTTTCCTTCTCTCCATTTCTCTTTTTCTAACCCTATTCCCCCATTTTGAAGCGGCTGCGTGCCCAAGTACTGGGTGTGGGTGGTGGGAGCGAGCGGGCACAAACCAGCTGGGATGGGGGTGTGGCTGGGGACCCCCCCGCGCATCCACGGGCACCGCGTGGCCGGACACGGCCCCTCCTCGCCTCTAAAAACAACAAATCTGGCGGCAGCTCTGGAAGTGGTTAGCGTGGAGCCTGGCCAAGGCGCGGGACGGAGGCTGGCGGTCACAGCCTGAGGCCGGCCCGGCTCCCCACAGCCCCCCGCCGTGGCCTCAGGCCTCCCTGGGACCCCGGTTGCCTCCCAGATGGCCCCCACTTGCCCAGTCCTGGGGTGCTTGGCCTCTGGGTAGCTCCCTAGGCCATGCCTCGCCTGGTGCCTCTGAGGTGCCCACACAGCCTTTGGCTCAGCCCAGGGACCCCCATGACTCATCCTGAGGTGCCCCACGTGGACCTTTGCCCACACCAAACCACCCCAGCCTGGTCCCTGTTCCCCGAGGGCACCCGGGAGGGCCATCACTAGCCCTGGGTGCCCCAGGCAGGCCCCACGTCCCTGTACCCCCCACACCATCCCACGGCACCACCCTGACCCAGCACCGCCAGTGCCACCTCACCGACCCCTGCTGCTGAGGGGCTCTGGGGACCTGCCCCCAAACCGAGCACTCCGCTCCCAGCCACAGCAGCCCGAGCAGCACCGGGACTTTCCCGAGCTCGGAGGTTTGGCAGCAGGGCCGGCCCCTCCCTGCCCCCTCGTGCCCGGGCTGACGGAGGCGGTGGGTGCGAGGACGGGGCTGGGGCTCGGCACCCCCGGCGCTCCTCGTGGCTGGGCGGGCGAGCTCGCCAGCAGATTTCTGGCTGCCTCCTCGGCGCGGGGCGGCCGGGCCAAGCGCTGCTCTCACCGCCATGTGACGGCCGCCTGCGCCGGCTGGCGCGCTAAAATGGCGAAGGGAGCCCCGGCCTCACGGGCCGCGCTCCCCACAAGGGGCGTTTTGGGGAGACTCCAAATCCAGGACCCAACAAGTGGCTCGACTGCACCAGAGAGGAGGAAGAAGCCTGTAAAGCTCCCCCATGCC
>VXBC01010696.1:12050-26355 GCA_013399945.1 Ploceus nigricollis
TTTTAGCCGTTATCAGTGCTGTGTTGCTGTTCTCCCTTTCTCTCTTTGTGGTTTAAGGTTAGAGAACTGCTCTATGAAAATGTATAAGCTGGCTCTTCAGCACTGAGGCTTACAGGAGGCTGATAAGAGTTAGGTAATCAGGAAAGGCTATCAGGTGTCTTATAACCCTAATTTTTATGTTTCCTTATAGTACATTAACAGAGATATTCTAGAGAACATGCATTGAGATAAAAAAGTGATGACAATTGTTAGTCCCAACAATTTTGGGATGGAAGAGGCTACTCACCACATTCTTGTACAGTTTGTCTAGTCAAGGTATATGGCCTCAGATGGGGACAGCTTTTCCTCTTAAAAGGGTGTTCAAGTGTCCAGTTAGGGAATGGATTTTTGCTGAAGATATGGTAAGAATCAGATGCCAGCTGAAAAATCATCACTTTTCCAGGACCGCTACTTTATCTTCTCTTCATACGGACTAAACAACAGCTTAGGCATTTTTATGGTACAGTACCAGTCGTAGCTCATATGTTAATGTCACAAGACATGTCAGTGGTCTTTTGACATGATACCTGACTGAGGGATTGTGGGTATTACATATTTTGGCTCTGTTAAGAACTGGGCTAATTGTCCTTGTAAACAGTGGTGTGCCTTATTGCACAAACTTGTTTTTGGAGGTTAAGGAAAACCTCTGTGGGCCCTTAAAAATAATGCCTTAAAACCTATTGGTGATCAGCTGTTTCATAAAGAGTGCTCATCTTGTAATGTGTATGTTACAGAAATCTAAGAACCCTTTTTTTTCCCCCTTGAAAATAGTATTTAAGGAAGATATTTGTGGGATTTTTTTTTCTTTTTTTTTCTTTTTTTTTTTTTCCTGAAGAAGCTAAAAATGATATGAAGCATCTGTATCTCATGTTTGCATCTCTTTGGTTGGAACAAAGATCTCAAAAAAAATATTAGCTACTTCCACAGTGAAGAAGCTCTCTAATTAGTCTTAAGCCATCTGGTCATTGCACTTTTGAAGTGCTCCTTGAAATTCCTCTCTGAGCAGTTTTTGTGTTCTGTTTAGATTGACATATGTGATGGGCCAACAACAGTATTTCATTAGAAGAGAAGTGATGAACAGGAAAGATACACAAGGTCTTCCTGGGAGAAGTATATGTTCTGTAATATTATTTTATTAGGTGGTACCATTTATCACTGGTGGGCAGTGATATTATGGCCATCATACCACTTACTTGATGATTTACTGAGAATTTAGAAAAAGGATGGTTTAAAAAAACCCCAAACCCTTGCCTCAAAAAAAAAAAAATTCAAAAAAAACAAAGCAAAAAAGCAAACCTTTGCAAAATAGAGAATGACTGATAGAAGTAACTGTGTTAAATAACTGGATATGTAAAAAGCATGAGTGGGTTCATCGGAATATTATACATATTGTGAAGATACTTATGGAATAAGTGACAAAACTATTCAGTATGATCTATAGAAGTAGGTAAACACACCATTTCTTAGAAAGTTTTCTGTGGATTATTCTGATATTTTTCCCTTTTTCTTTTTTTGTCTGGGTTTATTTTGTTTGGTTTTTTAATTTGTTTTGTTTGGTTTGGTTTTTTGTTTGGGGTTTTTATTTGTTTGCTTTTTTCTTCTTTTTTGTTTTGTTTGACTTTTTTTTTCAGTCCCCAGTGAAGCCAAGCAGTTCCAGACTTCATGTCTTTAAAATACAGTGTATATAGAAAATATGGGGCGCACTTTTACATCAAGCCATATTAGCTATAGGTACACCAAGGAGTCAGTCTGGGGATGATAAGGATCTATTTTTTTTCCCAGTGAAAATGATTAATGAATGCATTTGATAGCAGGAAACAGAATCCTATGAATAGAAAGGAATTGTATTGTGTTAATTGTTTTTAATTGAGAGTTAGCATTGAAATCAAATTGGTAGTCATTTGCTGTGAATATGGAATGTATTCTTTATGAAAGTGTTTTCTGCTGGTTTATTCTTCTACATTTTACTAGGAAAGGAAAGGGTCTTTTTTGTGAGAAATTTTTAAAATTTTCTAGTTACGCTACTTCAGAAATCTGAGAAATCTTTTTAAAGGTAGATTGCAGTTGCTTTCTACCTATGGTAGTTCACCATCTACAGGAATTACTAAACTGAAATATCAAAGTTCAAGCATATTTAATCATATTTTCCTCTGCCCTCTTTGGTATTGATTAATAAAGAAATAATTAATTGATAAATATTTCAAGGCAGATTCTTCTTGATATTCTGCATATTGATTTGAAAAGAATAGTTAATAAAAAGTGAATTGATTAAAAGGACACAATCTCAGTCTTGTTTCAACCTTGTAATATATTTTCTTTATAAAGCAACAGTTCTGTTATGTGTACATATTTTGCATAGCAGCAGGAGAACTACACAGACAATATCATCAAGTTCCAAGTGTAAATAAATACTCACTTTCTTCTTTAATGCTGTTGACACCATACATCTAAGGACTGTCTGTAGCAAGGGCAACAAAAAAAAATGTTAACAAAAAAGTAAGTTATTGATAATCCCTTCCATATCAGAAAGGTGCTGGTGCTTCTTAAATTTCTGTTATGGGTGTAAAATGGTCGTCTAATTGCACACTGGGGACCAGATAGTTTATATGTAATTTTGAACTATTTCAGTCCTCTAAAAATGGACTGCAATAGTGCAGAATTCTAGTTGACAGAGAATGAAAGGAACACAATGGCTCATGAACATTGCTATTAATTGCTCGACAAGAATTTGTGTCACAAATTTGAAATAGATTACTGACTGATTTCACCAGTGTCTTTACAGATGAGGCCAGCAATCTTGAATACCCCACGAATAACCATAAAATAAATGAACAACGAGACACTTTACTTTCCTTAGGTTCACTTAACTAAATTAATGAAATCAGCATGACAACAAGGAGGAAATCCATTAACTTCTAAAAGGAGTTATGTCTTAGTTCTGAGGCTTGAACAATAATATTGTCAGAGGTGTCTGTTCTTCTGTTTTCATTGAGCAGTATTTTCATAATAGGACTGGGGCAAACATGAGCTGTGTGAGGCTGCTTTTTTATTGTACAATTTTGGGTTTGTGTATCTTGGATCAAACATTTCTTATATTAAAAGTATTTAATATAGTTAAATATAATCTCTTGATATGTTATTCATTTTAGTTCCTGAGAATTCTGAACTAAAATTTAGCTGCAGAATTGCAATCCTTTCCCTCAAAAAAGAAAATTGTTAAAAATCATCACATGATATGAGGAGAAATCTTGAAGAGATTGACTTGAAAAGGTGTTTCAGAAAGAGAATGTTTCTAGAAGATAAAATTTTATGTCACCTCATGCTGTAAAAATATCTGTTTTCAAGATGATATTGAACACGTATAAGAAAAAGAGAAATTATGTATTGGTCATATTGCATCATGATTAATATCTGTATTTTTGCTAGAATGGTGAGAGATGACTTGCCAGTCTTTTAAATTTTTTAAAAAATTTATTTTCCTAAAGGGGATTTAATTTTGTAATGATAGATCAGCTATATTACCTTCACTTTTTTCACAACTGATATATTTGCAAGTGAATAATCACATTTCAGTATCTGGGTATAATTTTGCAAACTGCATTTTTAAGTGCACATTTTAGATGCTGCCCATTGATCAGATCTTGTGCTTGCTGCATACCAATTTAATTGCAGAGTTTAAAATGAAGGTTGTCATTTCAGTATTGATTGAACTTTTGTTCCCACTTCTTCCGTTGCATCCTGAGTTGTGGATGGCTGAACACTGGGGGCACTAAGGTCAAAAGGACATGCTCGAGGTCAACCCATGCTATTATTCAGAAGTGGAAAACCAATAGAAACATTGCAAAATGAGAGCTCTGCTCCTTTGGTTTTGCTGCAGCATGAAGAGGGGAACCTGCCTGTTTTGCCAAGTGGGAAACATGCTTTATCTGCTCTTCTTGGCTTGTGACCACAAACATTGATTTCTTTAAAGGGAAGAGACCTTTCATGAATTGTAATTCTAGCAGTACCTTTCCAGAGTCGGGAAAAAGACACCTCAGAACTTCCTTTGAATTGATATACAAATCTTCTTTCTTGAAAGTAACAACCAAAATTTAATATACCCGCATAGGCGTTTTTGATCATTCTAGATGGAAATTCCTATTGGGCTGAATGTACCATTGACCTATGGTACTAGGGTAGCTATGTTAAAGTTTGGTTATTAGAGGCCTCAGAGGTCTGTAAAGATTCCTTTTTAAGAAGCCTTTCTTTCCTCTTGCCCCTCATGATTTCTTTTTAATTCTGTCTTGGTGTGAAGGAAGTGCATGCAAATGGCAAACTCTCCCTACTGTCAGGAGTTTGCATTAGTTATGGTTGGTAAGAGCAAGCATGACTTTATATTCAGTGAAATCCAACTGCTCCTGCTTACATTTAAAATAAATAATAAAGTCATTACAGTAATGGGTAGTTACTAATGTGAAGGAAAAGTGGATCTAATTTGTATGGATGGTGTTCTTGTTTATTTGTCAATATTTACATTTTAAACTCTGCAGGATTACAACTGGCTGTCCATAAAGCAGAGAAGAAGACAATCTATCTTCCTGTAGTTCTTGAAGTTTTGGGTATGTGGGTAAAATCACTTTGTGGCTGAGTGAGCCAATTTGATAATAAATGGCTCAGCACTTCAGTACTTTTCCTGTGTTCTCAGGAAAGTGCACTGAAGAATAAATTCTCTTGTTTGTGTGAGAGACAGAATGCCTTTTAGGAATGGAAAGGAAGGACCTTCAGTATCTCAATTCCATGAAAAGAATTTGGAAGGCAGAAAATGGCAGTTTCCCTATATAATTAGTGGTAAAATTTGGCATGACTGCTAATGTAGGCAAGCACATGATTTAACACTTTGTAGAGCTAAAGGCACTTGATCATCTTGTAGAATTGATCCAGAAGAAAGTTCATCCAAACAAAACCCACTGGATCTGGTTTTTGTTTTCCACATACTATATATTTCACTGAAAGTTCTCATTTATGTCTGAGAAGAGGTTATTTGTAGTGCTTTGGAAAATATTTTCTATCTATAATAATATTCATTTGTGTGTCATATAGAAGATCTAGTTTATTTCATTATTAATATTTTAAATACATTAGAATGGGGAAAAAATTACAGTTCTTGTTTTGGTTCCACAGTTTTCTTCAGATTCTCAGTGTCACAGTGTAAAAGAGTTGTGACAAACTTCTTTCCTATTTGATGGATGAATGGTAACCGGAAGGAATGTAATGGGGTTTTGTTCTTTTCCCCCCTTAGAATACCAGAGAAAGAATTGTCTTTATAAGAGGCTACATTGAAAACCATAAGGGAAAGTAAATTTTCTTTTTATGCTGTTTGTGAGTACCACAGGAAACTGGTGGAACTAACAGTTCAGAATTGTAAAAATGAGGAGGAATGCATAGAAGACTAATGAGGAGTGAGTTCAGCACTCATTTGGGGCTTAAAGCAAATGATTCGATACCCCTTGTGAGAAGAGGTAATCCTACAATGCTGGTGTGACAGGTAACATGGGAGCAGATTCTCCACATCTCTCTCTGGGGTGCCTCAAACTGTCTGCAAAACTCGCTGTTTTGAAATGAGTTTTGCTTTGTTTGGCCAGCACCAGATACAGAAGAATGCTGCACTGGGCCCTGCCTCTGCCCTGATTCTGTGCTGGTGGAGTTTGCTGTGGTGTAGAAGGTGGCTGTAATTTATAAAGTGGTGTAATCTCATCACAGCCATCAAAAGGAATGGAAGTCACATGTCAGAACCAAGGGGGACTAGAAGGCCATGACTGCCAGCATTTCTTCAGTATTTGTTCCCACGGAGGAATACTCAGATCCCCATTCCCTGTGGTCCCTGTGGCTGTGGGAAGTGAGGAGGATTGCTAGGGGCTTGTTGCAGCCAGACATTTCCACGCTGTGTCACACAGAGCACAGACCTCCCCCACAGGGGTCCTTTCAAGTGTGCTTCAGGCTGACAGGCAATCTTTTGTCTGTGTGGTTGGTTTGTTTATTTAATATGCCAGAACAAAAGAAAGCTGAATGTCAGACTCTCATAATTCTGATTGTCATACCATGACTGTAAGGGGTGGGCGATATGTATTGGGGTGCCTTGGGGGGATGAGACTGCAAATAATCCTGAAAGATGTGCCTGGATCTCCCTTCAGAACAAATTAGGACATCTCAGGAGGGACCATGGGAGAGAGGTAGTTTAAGTTCAGTAGTGGCAATCGGGAGAAAAAGTTCCTGGGCAAATGAAAGAGAGTTGCAAATGGGCAGAATGGTCTTGCAACAAACAAACTTCTGCAGTGCCATTTGCTTTGTGAAAGAAGGGGAGAAACCACAAGACTTTGTAGGGGAACCTTTTGATGAGGTGTGTGAATGTCCTGACCTGCCCTCAGCTTTTTAGGTTTAATTTCCATTGGCTACTTTGGGTAGGGGTGGAGGAACTGGGGAGGGGTGGAAAAGGAGAGGGTAGGAGGGAAAACATTAAAAATGTTTTTTTAATAATATTTTCAGGATGGAATAAAGCCCTTGTGTTCAAAAGATCAAATATTTTCCCCCTGTTTTGATGTCCCCCTTCAGCTGTATTCTTCCCTCTATTATTTTTTACTTTCTAAAAGTCCCATCTTTGCTTTTTGTGTACAACACTTAAGTTGGCTGAACACTTCAGTTCCATTTTCAGTGTGTGTGTCCTTCTTCTGGAACATAGCAAACTCTAAAGCTGTGGGAAACAAAAGCTTCTGGTATCCTTCAAAGGGTATCTACCACATTTATTCTGGGTTTTTTGAGAGGCCTTTTGTTCTTAACAAATGCATTTCTGTTGACAAATTATATTGCCTTTAAAATCACCTCTGACTGAACCATCTTTCTCCAAAAATGGGGAGTGTTCTGGAACTCTCCCAATGCTCCAGGTTGGGATGGATGAGGTTTTCTAAGAAAGTGTTCTTGGCCTTGAGGCTTCTTTATCTGTGTCTTCAGGGTCTCAAAGCAGTTCCTGCAAAAGCCAATTCTCTTTCTTGGGCCACCATTTAGTAATAATGTTTCTTTTTTTTTCCTGTGAAAGCAATAGTGAGTTACCACGGTCTTTCCTGGATTGGAGAACATTTGAAATTTTGTGCCTGGTTTCAATTCCAATGTTGATGACATGTGTCATCATTGGAGTGTTTTGGCACCAACTTCAACAAGAGCCAAATTGAACCCAATTTTTCTGTGAGCAGGTTCAATTAATAAATGAAAATTTACTGGAAAGAAAAAGTGTTATTTCTTGGAGGAAGGTGACAGATGTTATTCATGTAAAATAAACATACACAATTTCTACCTTTTTAACAGAAGTCAAATCTTTTTCTTAATCATCCTTGGCCTTTCTTCAGTATTCAGATCTTGTATCTGTTTAGAACATGAAAGCCATGTTTGTTGTTTCCATGTCTGAATCTTTATTCTTTTGTTTCTTTTTTCCTACTTTACTGGAAAAAATCTGCAGAACCAGGTTTCATGAACTGTCTCCTGAAATCTTTGTTTAAAGGAAAGCTGCAATGCCGACCATCTTTGTTTATGAAAACAAACTGCTGCTCTGGGAACAGGTGAACGGAAGTCAGAACAAATGATCAGAAAAAATAATAGGTTTAATTTTGGTATTACATGTGTGTTTGTCTTCAACAGAAATTGGAGGGGTCTTGGCGAAATGAAGTTGTTTGGGGAGAGGAATCTATGAAATGACAAAACCAAGATAGTTCTAAGTACTGTTGTTTTAAATCTTTCTTTGCAGTGTTTGTAGTTTTGTGAAAGCTGAGCATTTTTCCTCGGGCAGGGAAAAGTTCCAGAAGTAGGCAGAAGTCCTGAAGGAAAGCTTGACTTCAAACTGACATACTGTGTTGAGAGGAAGGTTTGATTGGGGGGGAGTTAAACCACTTCCACTGAGTTGGGTGAAAATGAATCAAACCCTGTTTTTTGTTATAGATACATTTTCTTTTTCCTTTTTCTTTTTTCTTTTTGCTTAGTCTGTGTCTCAGATCACGACACTTTCAATTATCTCGGTATTTATTTATTAATTAAATTAAATTAATTGATTTGTTTTTTTATGATAATTTTTTGTTTTGTTCATGAGTTTTAGAAAAATTAGGGTTGAAGATTTGCTGTAGGGCAGCACACAGAAATATTTCTGCTGCTGTGTGTGACATACACACGTAGTGTGCTTATAGAACCCTCCCTCCAAGAATATTTACTCAGAACTTTTCACAGACAAACTGTGCCCCCAAAGAAACTTCAAAATCGAAAGGGTAAGTGATTTTTTCTTCAGTATTAGTTAATCCTACCATGTGTCTTACCTTGAAGAGAATTCAAACCAGACAGATTTTTATGTGCCTGCTGTACTAAGGTATGAGAATTCACTTGAAAAGTTGCAAAAGTACAAGTCAGTGTTAATTACAGCATTCACCTCTCTTTGAAAGTTATATAAATGTGTGCCCATCTCCATGTCCAGCTTGAGGTGATTATACTGTATTTGTATCTAATCCACCAGTGGATTCACACAATTCTATTGAAAGTGCCAGAGTTTCTTTGCCTACAGTGGATTAAAGGCTCTTCATCTTAATATGCATTTTTTCCTACCTAATCTAACCACACAGAGCAGATGGACTTGGTATTATTATCTATAAGATGAAGAACATCTAACACGATGCTGCTTATTATCTTGTTTTTCAAACTTGCTGTGATTCATATTCCTTTTCTTACATACAGAAGGAAAATAGGATAAGAAAAATCACTTGAACTGAAGAAATTGCAGTGTAATTGAATTTTGAACATTGATTTCTGAGTGTACAGAAAATGAAGCAAAATAATGTACTTGAGCAGCAAATAACAGGAGGTAGGACAGTGTACAGTGCCTTTAAGAAGCAGGTGTTTGCTGTGCAGTTCACTGTGCATACAAATGTGCTCACATTTTGAAGTTGGTTAGGAACAGTGACAGGGGAAGAGGAAACCTGGCTGGCCTAATACAGGCTTTTTCTATTCAGTACAGGCTTGAAAAAAGGGGGGAAATATAATAATGCAGGGAAAAGCTGGGTTTTGTTTGCACTTTAAAGTCTGAAGCAGGAGGGGAGAACCAGAAGTATGATTTAAAGGAAGTTGCAGTAGTGGTTGTTGTAAGTATACAGAGAGGAAGCCTTGCACCATTTTCAATCTGGAAGGAGGCACTGAACATTTAATTAAACAATGCCTTTGACTCAATTAGTTTATGCTCCAGCATTCTTAGTACATATAGTTTTAGTTTATTTTTCAAGTGTACAGCTGTTTCCTCCTGCATAACCTCTGGGAGGGAGGTACACTGCGGTTCCAGGAGCAGAGTGAATGGAAAAAGGTTTCTAGGCCCGAAAATTTTAAGCATCTCTAACTCAAAGCTGCAAAGGTAGCACATCTGACAAAGGCCTAACAGGTAGTTTCACAGTGAGTATTGACCTTATCAAAATCTACCCAAAATCTATTGAACCCCTTTGATCATCCCATCACCTCTGCCAGACTCAAGACTTTCTCTGCATGCAGAAATGGTATTTCTGCATAGACTAACTGGGTCTGCTTTCCTGGGGAAAATAAAATGCAGTCCATCTGTAGTCTGTTTGAGTATGCATTATGATAGTGCTCGTGTAACATGTTTTACTCATTTGTGGGCAAAGGAATATATTGGAGAAGCTTAAAACACCTTGAAACATATTCTTATATATAATTATGCTAAAAAGTAGCAGAAACAGTATTTTGGTGAAATAACAGACTTATTGAACCGTGTCATAACAGATGATTGTTGTGATCTTTTCCCTTGATCTACCTCATTTAGATAGAAGGCTGGATCTGCTTAAAAGGACACATTATTTTAAACAAGGATTTGTTCTGGTTTTTGTCTCTTGTTTCAGGGGGGAATTATATCCTCTAATGACACTTGTTTAAGCCAAAATAAGTCAAGTCAGTTGTTGGAGTTTAGTCATCTCACACATGTTCTGCTACAGAGGAGGAAAGAATATTCTCCTGTGTTGAATTATCTCAAATTTCATTTAAGCAATAGTATATCAACACAAATAAAATGCAGATCAAACGGAAGAAAATTATGCATAATAAAATGAAGAAATTGGAAGACTCTGACCTTGGTGAGGAAAGACCTGCCAGTTTCAGGGGGAATTATCATGTATCACTTAATCGTAGGCAGGATTGCAATTGTGCACAGAAGACACAGGCTTTGGAACTTATTTTCAGAACTATTTAGTTGCTTGCATAAGAGTCTTTCAAAAGTCTCTTCTAAAGATTGTACTGGGCACTCAGGCAACTCTGAAAACCTCTCAGGTCTGAATGGCTGGTTACAGGGTAAATGTCAGGACAACAGTGTCACTTAAATCAAGGTACCTGGTATATGAGAGCTTGACCCAGGAGCTGAGACTGGGAAGCAGCATCTCAGCCGTATGAGCCGGCATTTTCTTACTCAATGCTAGAAACAGAAGATAGAGAATTTTATGCTATTGAGGCTGTGGACTTAACAGTTTTAAGGAACAGCTGCTGCTGAGACAAAGAAATGTTTGCCTCATAGCAATTCTTCACACAGGAAGAAATTGAAACTGTACTTCAAAGGGAAGGTTTGGCTGTCATAGAGTCATTTAGGTGGTGACATTGAGCTGAAAATTCTGTGTTTCAGGTCGGTGTGTTACCCTATCTGAAATTCAGTCCTCCAGAGGGATTACCATATCTAAATATTTAACTTGTGTGTAGTATTTGCGGGCCCTGCTGATTCTTACAAGTTTCTATAGAAAGGTTTGGACACATGATCAAACTGGTAAGTGTTCAGTCTGGTCATTCCATATGCATGAATACAAAATATTTAGTAATTCAGTTTATTTTAGATTGCACTAAGAGGATTTAGTTGCATTACCTTTTATTTGCTGTTGGCTAAGAGCCTTCACTCGTTGTGGTGGTGGTGGTTCAGCTTTCGTGTCTTGAAGGGCTCTGATTTCTCTTGGAGGTTCAAATCTGCAATGCTTCAGTCTGATTCTTACAGTAGATTTCACTTTGGTGTTTTTGTCAATGCAAAGTCTTGAATTTCTTTCTTGCTTTCATTTGAAATAAACTTTCTGTTGTCATGGTTGCAGAGAGGAACTCAAAAGCATGAACCCTGCTGACTCCTAAAACCAGTAAGCCTGCATATTTCTGTGAGGAAGCTTGGAACTAAAGCAAGTGCTATGATTTTTTTTCCCCTTGAAGGCAAAGTTGTCATTTCTCAATGGTCAGGATTCCTTCTGTAGAACAGCAAGGACAGGAGGGAATCAGATGAGTAGGATATATAGTCAATGTATAGTGAATTACATTACATGAGGGCATGGTCACAGTTATGTGGCTCATTCTTTACAGGTTCTTTTAGTGTGATCTGTTTTTGAAAACCCCAACTAAAGGAGCCTCCCAGGAGCTCAGCTGCAGTCCTTTGTTACTCTTGTAGTAGAAAGCTTTCCCTGACATCTTGTCAGGGTCACGTTTGTTTTCAGTTAATCTGCTTTCATGTTTTCCTGACTTTGGTGGGTCTGTGCACAGAGTACGTTTGATCCTTAACCTTTTTCCACATGCTTTTTTATAGAATATTAGGAGATTTGATGCTAGGAGATGCTGGAAGCTTTGACTTTGAGCAGAGGCAGACACCCAGGCTGACAGCCAGGGCGGAGGAGGTTACCTGAATATAGAGCATAAAGTTGTGTGCAGACCTCTTCCACCACCATCTCTCCTACTCATGTACCTAAGGAAAATATCAGGATTTGGGTTTGTTTTACTGTAGCTGCTTATCTCACGCAGAGTGTTTCTGAGTACCCCCAGGAACCTTCATCTTTGCTCCTGCAGTATGTCCTCACTGTTTTGCAGTTTCCTCTTGCCTTCCTTGAATAGTTCTTCTTGTTCTAGTATTTCCTTGCTGGTAGCATTGGTCTGCTGGCCAAAGGCTTGAGATGGCATGTAAATGAGCAGAGTGCAGTTCTTGTTTCTACCAGCACTTGGGACAATCTGGGCTTCATATCTCTGCACTTTAAAAAGTGGGAATGGGGAAATGTTTTTTTTTGTTTGGTTGGTTTGTTTCACTATTTTATGTTTTGGGAGTCAAGGATTAGTAATTCTATCTTTTACAATCTATACCACAGGTAACTACAGTATTTTAGCATTCCTTTTTGTGTCTCATTTCTAAATCATGGTGACAGTAATAAAGCAGGAGGGGCAAGTGGCATGGGGGGAAATAAGCACTGCAGTATGAAACATATTTTAATTAAAATTGATCTTTTCAGATGTAGGTCCTTCTACCAGATGCAAGTTCTCATACAGTTCTTTGTTAGAAGATCTGAGAGGACCCTGAAGACTGGAAATGTGTTGAAGCAAATATCTGGGATTTTATTTAAACAAAAAGAAAAAGAGTTGACTTAAAACAAACCCACAAAACAGAAGCAAAGCAAAAAAATATGCAAACAAACCTCACCCACCAGCTCTGCCAACTTCCTGGCCCCTCTCCCCTTAAAAAATGCCTACAGCTGTGGACAGATTTGTCTCTGCAGAATTAATTTTGAAATTTAAGTTTGCTGGCTTATGCATCAAATATTTAACATTTCCAGTACACTGTTGCATCCAGTGTCCCTTCCCATTTTTAAATGCTTGTACATTTATTTCCCAGAGGTAAACCACACGATTTTAGAAAGATTTTAGAAAATTCATGGTTTTTAGAAAACTCATAGTTTTTAGAAGAGCCCTCTGCTTCCAGGCATCTAGCAACAGGACAAGAGGACATAGCTTCAAGCTGTCTCAGGGTTGGACATCAGGAAGAATTTCTTCATGGAAACATTGTTCAAACACTGGAATGGCTGTCCCGGGATGCAGTGGAGCCACCATCCCTGGAGGTGTTCAAGAAATGACTGGACAGGGTGCTAAGTGGTACAATCTAGATTGGTCAGTTTGGACTTGATAATCTTGGAGGTCTTTTCCAACTCAAAAGATTCTGTGATTTCAGGAAGTTCCTTCAAGTGAACTCATTGCTTTTTGCATGCTGGTCTCAGGCTTTGAAGAAGCCATTTGTAATGGCTTCTTATTAGATTAGTTCTGACCTTTTGTGTTTGAGAAGTGCTCCGGGTCTTTGTGGTCATGCTGTCATTCTGAAAGTGAAGCATTAGACTGAAACTGTAAATGGTATTAACCACCCTTCTTGCCAACTGCTATGCAGGCAGCAGAATCACAGAAACAGAAAAAGTACATTGAATCAATATTTTCCACTGTTGCTGGATTGTTTTACTGAAGGCCTGTAGAACTTTAGTGTAGCATTTGGTGTTTGTCTCCAATTTGGCACGTGGCTTGCTGAGATTCACGGTGTCAGGAACAGCCTGTTTTGAGTTACACACCTGAAGCACCTTCTGGGCTGGGGGAGTGGCATAGCAGCACTGGTATTGCAGTTGAATTTTTAACTCTGGCACCTTTTTTTAAGATCCAAGAATCCTGAGTGCAGTAGAAATAGGAATGACACAGCAGAGGTGATGTCCCTTCCCATTCATGCTTGTTCCAGCCTCGAACTGTTGGTATTTGTAAGTCTGGCTGTGGAGACAGGTGGGATGGAGATAGGCCAAGCAGACCTTTGTAAAACTCTTTATGCTCAACAAAATGAAGAGGAAGAATGTCTTTGATTAAGAGAGTGATTCTTTAAGTCTATCCTGATTACAGCTGTGTGTTTCTCCTCTTCTGACTTGTCCCAGCCCTATGTAAGGTAGCCTGAGGTCTACTTTAATTTACTCCAGTTGGCAGTGGTCCCTGAGGAGTTGTATGTCACCTGGCCATGGCTAGAATAGGGCTGGTCCCAGCCACTCCCTTTCCTCACCCTGCCAAGGTGCTGTGGGCAGCAGGGTGTGGGAGCTGGATCTCTTGGATCAAAGCCCACCAGGTTCCCTCCAAGTGAGGAGCCCGCAGTGGGGAACTTGCTGAGACTTTCCTGTTTAAGCTGTGTGGGGTGCAGAGAAGGAATGGACCTGCTGTCTTCCTTCAAATACCCCCTCACACACAGCGAGAAGTTTGAATGCTGCCATGCAATGCCCTGTAATTTGAAAGACAAGGACCTCTGGCTGAAGTCAGTGGGTTTTATCAAGGACCTTCTCTAAAGGCCCTCTCAGAACAACTCTGCAGTTTGTTAGTCAGAGATACTAATGTCTCTGCATCTTTTGCAAAAATGTTACTTGGAGCAAAATAGGAATTATTTCAAAGAAAATTTAGTTGCCTTAGT
>VXBC01010696.1:26365-45918 GCA_013399945.1 Ploceus nigricollis
TAGTTAATTTACAAAATATGGGTTTTTTTTTCATCTTGCTGGAAAGAGTTTTATCATCCTGTTTCACTTAACAGAGTGTATATGAATAGTAAATGCAATAAATAATTACAGAATACAGTGTAACATGGTAAATTGAGGTCATAATTCATTCACCCTGTTAATTTTTTCTTTTCCCACTTCTCTGCATCAGAAATACTTTAAAAAATGCTTTTAAATCTACACTTCTTGCCTCACTCTCTTAATATATGCCATGTTTTGGGAGTTGTTATTAAAAATGTTTGTGCTGAAGTGTAGGAATTGATTCCTTGTACACAGTAGAGCTGTTGTTTCTTTAAATAAAAAGAAAAAGGCACATCCATGGATTATATGCTATCACCAATACATTTTAGTGTTACTTGCCTGCTTCATGCATTTATGTAACTTTGTGATTTATAGCTGGGCTCAGTATTGGCTTCCATCTTTGTGGATGGCAGATTTAATGCAACCACACATACATTAGGAATTGGGGTGTCATTGCAAGAGTTTACAAATGAAAAGTGTTGCTCCAATGCATTGTACCTGTTCTAAGAGCACTGTTTTATATTACACGGGGAATTATTCTCTGCAGCCTTCTGAACAGGCTTATCATCCATCACAGAAGATGCATCCTAAAATGTGTAATTTTGTTTTGACACAATGTTGTCAGATAGCAGAAATATTTTTCCCATATTAACCTTTAACTTCACCTTCATATTGCAGTAGGCTGTTGTCAGCAAGAACAAGTTTCACTTTAAAGTTCAGCAGACTAATTAGTTGCAAAAAAAATTCATTATCTCTCTGGTTTACAGAACCTGAGTGGGTTTGAGATTATAATGTATGAGAGTGTATTAAATTGTGTAGCTGGAAATCTAAAACCTTGTGTAAATATTGACTGTGAAAATGAATTTTCAGGATTTTTAAGCATCTGGATATGTTCTGTGCAAATCACCTGTACAGTTTTGTAACTATTTGGTTTTACTGAGTAGTTACTGAAAAGATTAGCCTTAAATAGGATTTTAAAAAAATACACAGTGTAAAAATGCCTTTCAAAAAAATTTTATATCCTTTATATAAAAGAGTATACGGTACATAAAAGTATAAATGTAATTTATGCTGGGATCTCTCCATCTATCAGCCTACCTAAAAAAGTAATTGGAAGATCAGAGCCTTTTTCCAGGAGATTGGTGGCTGAAAATGCAAGTGTGCTGAAGAACTGCTGAGCTGCCATTCCTAAAAGTCTCCAAGAGGGCTTTGAACATCTTGTGAAAGAGCAGAAGGTGTTCAGAATTTTTGTGAGTTGGTTGCAATGGTAAGAAATTTAAAGATGTGTTGTCCATGTGATGTACAATATCAGTAACCTTTGCTGACTGAGATGATGTAAATTTAAGGAATTGTAATTGGATCTTTATACACACACAGCTTAGTTAAATGTCACATTTTCCACTGATTTCAAAAGACTAAAGGTCAACTTTTATCACTTTCTCCTCTGTTGAAAAAGACCTTGACAAGGGCCTGGAAAAAATGTGTATGTGTGTGTAATTTTCTCAAGATATTTAGGCAATTTAAAAAACAACATAAATGTTCTAGAAGAACAGGAATTGGTGGTAAAAGTTTCAAAACATTGATGTTCAGTGGAATCTTTTTATTTTATAGGAGATTTTGCACACACACATCCCATAATATTTGCTTCATGTCTCAATAATTTTTGTCAAGAGAACTAATTTAACATGTAAACACAGTATTAACATAAACCCCCACAATTTAATGTATTATCTGATCATGTGAACTCACATTTTTAGCCTACATTTTAAAATCCCAAAAGTAGTGTATTTTTTCAGATTTCTGGATATATTTTCCTGAAAATGTAAGGCCAGGATTTTCAGGTATAGTTTCCTAGTGGCCTATTTCCTATTTTACATGGCTTTGTAGATTTCCATTGGCTGTGCATTAAACTTACGGAGTTTGAAAATGTTCCAGGAAGTTTCGCCTGAACACGAGGAAGAACTTCTTCACTGTGCAGTGACTGGGCACTGAACAGATTGCCCAGAGAGGCTGTGGAGTCTCCCTCACTGATATTCCAGAACCTGGGCACAATCCTGGAATGACCCTGCTAGAACAGGGCAGCTGGACCAGATGACACCCCATTGTGGCTCCTTCCAACCTCACCTTTCTGTGATTCTGCGATTCCAGCTGTGCATTGTTAATGTTGATCTGCATTTCCAGGGGTTTCTGCCTGTAGTATGGGACAGCAAGGTATCAGGGAAAACAGGTCAGTGGAGACAGAGTTGGTTGTCCCAGAGACACAATAGCAGGGAGTAGGAAATCTCCTACGAGCAAAGAGCTTGTTTTATTTTGGTTTTCTGAAGGATGTTTGCAGTGCATTGTCTGAGTAGGCCAGGTATGGTTTTGTGCTTTATTTGTGTATGGTGCTGTGTTCTGAGCCGAAGTGGGGCCAGACTAGGGAACCTTTGGATACAACCTGAATATTCCCAAAGTTTCCACTAGTACAGTGTTTAGAAGTGGGTTTATAGCTGTTGTCTGGACTTTTAAGTAGTTTGTGGGCTTGTGAAGAAAATAGCAGTATTACAGTTCTGGTTCATGACAGGTTTTGTGGAGCATCACTGTGGAAATAATCTGTCTTGACACGACTGTGGGGTGCCAGTCATGGTTTCATAAAGCCAGGTATGCTTCTCACAGTGCCACAAACGAACACAGAATTAGCCAATTTTTAGAAGTGAATAAACAACAAATCTCAACAGCATGTCTGGGTCTGTTTCAAAGAATTTTGGAGATTATGTGTGGTTACCAGCATGTTAGTAACTTTCTGGCAGAGCAATTAAATGTTTGCCTTTATCCCTACTTGGGCCAGCTGGGACTGCTGAAAAGCCTCTGTTTCTAGATCACGTCTCACAAATTACTCTGCCCTGTATTCTGTTTGTGAATTACTAAGACATCTTATCCTTTCACCTGTGTAACAGCAGAAAGCCTTGGAGTAGGCAGGGACTGCAGAAGGCGTGGGATTTTGCCTTGTAAGTGATAAATAGTATGATGGGAATATAAAGCAAATCCAGGCTGTGTTCTGTATACTTTACCTGTCTAGGAGTGTTCTGTAATTATCCTTACACGCAGTACCCAAAGGGAGGTAAAAATCACGTTTTAAAACCAGATATGGTTAAACCTGCGCAATAAATTGTTGCCTGACAGTCAATTCGTTGAGCTTTTTAGCAGCACACTTTGATTGCCTTTTGGTTCCTATTTCATCCTTGCTCTCTTTTTACCTTTTCCCTTTTATTCTGTTTTTATGAGGTGTTGTGAGTGTAGGGGTTTTTTTTGTCCTCTCTTTTGGTTGCTTGTACAGGCTTGTTAGGCAGGCTCTTTCTCACCATGTCGTGCATGATCAGGTGGTGGTTCTGCAGAACCAACAGCTCACAATTGGAGTCTCACAAGAGGGTGAGAGTGGGTGGATGGGGCACAGGGGACATGCAAAACTCATGTGCTGCTCCCTGAAGGCAGATGTTTGTGCTGCCCTCCCTGTTAGGCAGGAGAAGGTGTTTGTTTCTTTCACAGAGGGCACAGTGTTTGCAGTGCGAGGAAGAAAGGAGCTGTGCTCTATCTCCTTCTAACTCTTGCTGCTGTTTTGCTCTGCCTGCATTTAATGCATTTTTGGCTGTCTCCTTCATGACTGGAGCTCCAGGGACATCCTTCCAGTTGCTACCTACCTTCTTTGTGTTTTGCAGAAAAAAAAAGGCTTACTTTAAGAAAGCAGACTGTAGGGTTGAATTTTTTCTCTTTTTGTTGCTCTGCTGTGTTGAAAGGAGACATTTACTGCTGTATCTTATGTTGCTTATCAGTACCTGAAGCCTAATGCACAACTGCTTTCAGTACAGCTTAGGGATGTTGTGGTCTCAGGCACATGGCTTTGAAGCCAGAGCTCATTTTCTCTCTCACTCAGCCAGAGTGAGAAGAAGGGTATTTTTCATCTGAATCCTTTCAAAATTTGAAGGCAAATTTAGAGCTGATGGCTGTTGACAAAGCCACCCCCAGTAATGAATCCAAATAGTATTTGTACAGTTGGTTTCCATCCAGTTTTAAACAAAATCTGTTCTCTTCCAGGGAGTTCTTCCTTCTCTTCACTTCTTGAAAGGAAGAACTGAAATGCAGTTTTTAAGTACCCATTATCTATTTTTGGTATAGATCACTCAGTTGTGAAAAGTTAAGTTGCATGTGTGGCTTGCATATGGAAGTCAAAGTGTGACAATGGAGATATCAGAGTGCTTTGTGTCTGACTTACAAAAATTACCATGAACAAGGAATTTTTGGCTTCAGGTAGTACACAGATAAATAAATGTGAGTGGAATACAGACACTAAAACTTGTCAGAGAGGATAAAGTCTGAGAATATCAGCTCAGAAATTGTGCCTGCTTATTTCATCTAAGTAATTCAGTAATTCTTTTCATTCTTTAAAAAGCAGCATCCATAAGAAGAAAAGACAGTGCCTTTTATGGCAGATTGTGCCAATTGAAGCAAAACCCACCCATAATTTGTGAAGGAAAAGGATTTTGTTTCTGCTTCAAGTGCTAATTTCAATGCAGCTTCAAATTTGGAGCAATCATTATGTAAAACTGCCCATACTTTAGCTCATTTTTACTGGCTTATACAGTTTCATAAACCTGCAGAGACAGATATGACAGAGCAGCTTGTCTGGCAAAAGTACAGCAAGAAACCTAAGTGCCTAAAAATTGGCATTCATCTTCTTTTAGACAAAATACATTAGAATATTCCTTTATACCTGAAATGAAATTACTGCTTTCTTGAGCTGCTGTCATGTTTGTGCTATTATTTTGCCCTTCACTTAATGAATCCCAGAGCTTCAGGATTGCTATTGACATAGCGATTGCAGTTGAATATAGAAGTAATTTTTCCAACCCTTTCACATTGTACCTGCTTGTTTGAGAGCACTTTTTATCCATCAGTGTTTGAATCCAGTACTGCTTTCTTGCTGTAAACAAAAAGACTAATGAAGGGATGTATCTTCTTGGAAATAGAGAATGGTGTCTGGTATTGAAGTGGCAGAGGGGGAAAAAGGGTCCTAGTGTATTTACTGAGTAACCACCCCTACTTTATCTGATATTATGCAATATACCTGTAAGATAAAGCCTAACAGGTGTTTTATGTTTCATGTAAAATTTAGCTTAAGCTTTCTCATGAGAGAACTGTGGAAGTTTCTGTAGGTTTTGCTGCTGCCTGATACAGTGAGAAAATCTGAGTGCCACCAGAGGCAGTACTTTAATTTTTGGGGAGTCGAGTTTTACCAGCCAGTAGTGTCTTTTCACCCCTCTGGACAGAAAAAGAAAAAAAAGAAAAAGAAATTAACTCCTCTGCCACAGGAGTCTTTGGCTTCAGAATTGCACTGCCCTGAGCCATCCCCCACCAACATGATAATTTAGATCCTTAGCATGGCTATTCCTAAAGGATGATTATGGAGAACTTCAATGGCAATGAGCCCTTCTGTTGGCAGTGCTCTGAACTGGAAACATGAACATGTGAGTCAAGTGTCCAGGCTTTGAAATACACATTCTTCTGATGTGTTTGGAGACAGCCACACATCCTTCACTGCAGCTGTGATTGGTCAGTACAGTGGATGTTTAATTTTGGTGATATCCTGTTAACAGTCCCGACCCAGAAATCATTCTATCGTCCTTAGCTGGTGAAAATATAGATATGTGCAGTATTGCCTCTCCAGAAATTTCTGCCCAATTTTTAAAAATGATGAGAACGTAAAGTTTAAAAGTTAAGTGTTTCTGTATCACCTGTTACGTTGTTTGACGTGTTATTTTTCTTATCGTCACTGTTAATTCTTTTTAATGTTTACTGCAAATTTGTGTAGATATCTTTTATCCATTTCAGTTTACTCTGCCTTTTGCTCTTAAAAGCCCTCTGTCAGAGGCCTTCCTTGTGTTGATACTGGGAGGCACAGACCAAATCACCTTTAATCTCTTTCTGATATACCAGATATTTCAACATTCTTTGACCCCTCCCAAATGACAAGATTTCCAGAGTTTATCTGTTTGTTTTTTAAAAATCCCCATCTGAATGAGTTTTAATTCTTGATGTACAGAGCCAGAAGAGAACTAGTTACATTTCTTGAATTATATTAAAGTATTGCTACCTTCCTACAGGGATACCTGGAACAGAAGTTCATGGGGTTGTTGTATTCTCTCCCTGCCCTTGCTGCATCACTGTGATCTCGGGTTCACTTGCTTATTCCCGGTGATGGCCAAATTCCATTCAGAGCTGCAGCTTGTGAGGACACAAACTTTACTTCATAAAACTGGTGTATTTTCTTGCTATGGATGACCTTGCCCTTTGCAGTAGTTAGAATGTGTGTTTTCAGAGAGCTTGTCTTACCAAGAAGCTCAGGTTATTTTCACCAATAACTGGCTTTTCTCATTACTTGTCACTTTAATGATTTTTGGAATGTCTATAAATTTTTTAGACCTGTCTAATATAAGACCTGTCTTATATTGCAGGTCATAGAAAAACTGTTGCAAAGTCCTCCTTTGAACTTGGAAGATAGTTCTCTACTAAAATCATACTTTAAGGATGTATAATTCACAACATTTATTTAATTTATTAATAGTTCATTGGTATTTTTTATAGTATTACTTTTAAACATTATTTAGGGTAGATTTACTTATAACTGCCAGACATCTCCAGTAAAGTGTTGCAGTTATAGCAGGCTCCAAAATTTGAGTGTGTGTGTGGGAAAAACAGACCCCTGCCATAATACACATTTATTTTACACAAAGAAAATTGTTGATTTTGCTTTTTTTCCATGACTGTGGTTAATTAGTTTGGGGAAGGAAATTTTACATATGATATTTCTGGTGCTGGAGCTGAAATGTTATGAAACCTATAAACAGAGTTTTCCCCCTCCCACCGTCCAGAAAAACATCATTATGGAACACTATAATCAGGCTTTCAAAGGCTTATTCTGCAGTCTATTTACACAATCACATTGTGTTTACATGACAAGGCTTTTGTGGTGGGGTCTGCAGGGGTGGCCTCTGTGAGGGGAACAGGGGAGAAGAGGAAAGGATGGAGTGGTAGTGAGGGGCAGTCATGGACTGAGCACAACCCCTGCTCCCCATCTCTCTGCACTGCTTGGGGAGGGGACACAGGATTCAGAAATGAAGTGAAATTGAGCCTGGCAAGGAGAAATGGAAAGCATTTTAAGTTTTGCTGCTGTTTCTCACCATCCTTCTTGTAATTGCCAGCAAATTAAATCACCTTTCCCCAGGCTGAGTCTGTTTTGCCCGTGACAGTAACTGATGAAGCAATTTCTCTGTCCGTATCTTGACCCACAAGCTTTTAATCTTGTTTTCTGCCTTTGTCCAGCTGAGGTGGGGAAGTGAGGGAGTAACTGGGTGGGCATCTGGAAGCCAGCCAAGTCTACTCACTATAACAATAAAGATTTTGGACACAAAATGTTAGCAGCCTGGTTTCCTTGAATTAGAACAAGAATATATTATTGTAAAGAGTTATGACAATGCTGCTCATATTCATGAAGAAAGGTATTGGATAAATTGAAATATTAAGAAAATACTGAATTATATATGTGCTTGGCAATAGTCATGGTGGATGATTGCTCTCCCACCCCTTTTGTAACACTGAGTTGATACATTCAGTTTTATTCTACACTTACTGTAGTTCAAAAATATTTAGCTGTATTTTAAAAGGTACTAGTTATAAGAGCTATTTATGCTTGTTTTAGTCATCCTTTGTTTTGTTTTGTGGTTTTTAATGCTTTTTCAAGTACAATTAATGTTGTCTGTAGAAGGAGAAGATTTCTGACAATTTTGATAATTTAATTTTTGTAGGGTTTTATAAGGCATTTTAGCCTTGGTGTAAAGCACCTACTCTTTTATGTTTTTTACTACTGGTGCATGTTAATAGTATTCTTCCCGTAATGAAAATGGAAAAAAAAAATTAAGAAAGGAGGAAAAAGTGCCAATATGAATGGAAGATATACTGTTTTGAAACAGTATATGAGACAGTAATGTTGATAATGAATTTCTGATAGTTTATTTTGGTATGTGATCAGCATGAAAGTTCCACAATTAAATTGCATATGTTGAGATATATTTTCTGCTGCAAAAACTGTATTAATAATTTATAATGAAAAAGACTACTTTTGTTATTACTGTGTGGTTAGAGAGGAGCAGGAGGACAACATTTCCAGGTCTCTCCAAGGGGTTTGAGGAACATGCAGTTGTGAACTCATTTCCTGCTCCACAGAACAGTATGTTTTATATCTGTATTTTCTTTAATATCATGTCTGGTGTCTCTCAGGTTGGAGATTTTCTGTTCAAGTGCCCTCCTCACGTGGGTTAGCAGAAGGAGGTGTGGTATTGTGGCTTTGGTTTCATACGCTGGAGACTTTCTTTCTGTTTAAAGTACTGTTGTGCAGTTTGAAGGCCAGCAAATTAGGAATCAAACTAATTTACATAATGTTTATTTATTTCTCTAAGAAACAGAAAGTTTTTAATTGAAAAACACATTACTGGGTCCTGGAACATCCAGTGGTGTTTTTTTTTTTAAATTTCAAATAAATAAAATGGCCTAGGATCAATTCACCTGTCCTTCCGGGTGGATAATGTGAGCACTGGCTGAAGTTAAATCAGATGTTGCATACTAATGACGAGAATTTATTTTTCTCTACTTGCAAACTTATCTGCTCAGATGCCTCAGAGCTTCCCATGCCAGAGGCTACAGGCAGGCTCAGTACATGGCCGTGACCTTCTCAAGCTGGCAGCAGGTTTGCTGCAAATTCCTCAACCTCAGGGTAGCTCTGTGGTAGTGCAGGATGTGGATGTGAGGACATGGGGGACTGGTGCATCCTGAGGTGCCACTGAGGTGAGACTGTGTGGACTGGATTCCAAAGAATTTGGGAGGCCAAATGAGACAGTAGCATTGTGTCACCACATGGATGGATAAGCTAACAATGTTAATAGTCTTTGTTAATGACAGTCTTCAACTGGGTTGGTTTGAAACACTTGGAAATAAGTTCTTGAGTTTAAAATGTGTTGCTCCTTTGGAACCTGCCTGTGAAAAATGGTGTAACTAACAGGTGACCTTTGCATCCACAGCATAATTTCTTGATTGAGACCTGATTCGGTTATGTTTTATAGACAAATTGGACCAATGCCTAAGGCAACAGCTTTAAATCAAGATTTTCTGGCATATCTGTGTGGGGTCCTATTATTGCAATACTCCTTTCCAAAAGAGAGCCTGGGGCTGCAGTACCACAGATTTGGGCTGAAATTTTGAGTTAATTTGTTTTCTTTCCAACAGCTTTACAAAGATAAGAAAGTGAAGGACCAGTAGGATAAGTATGTTCTCTTGTGCATTATTAACACAAATGTCTTGCATGCTAATTGATTGCACTTATTTAAACCAGGGTACAGCTGTAATCTGAAGAAGCCATCAGTTTTCTAGCTGCCTATATAGTGGAGGTTATGAAATAGTATTTTGCCCTGGGAGACTATCTTAGTGTCTTGAGTCATGAAATTACCTAAGGTCAGAATGTTTTATTTCATTTTTCTGTATAAAACAGCAAAAGAAGTATTAGAAAAGTTCCCTGAAGGGTATTTAAATATAAAGTTTTAAGGAGTATGCTGGCAGGAAAGGAACTTTCCTTTTAAGTGCTAAACTTACACAGTTCTGATGGTGCCTAGCCCATGATGAGCTAGGACTTTGCTTGTTACAACTAAGAAACGTCTTGCCTTTGAAACAACCAGCTTTTAAAGAATTTGTGCTTGAAAATTTTAATAATAATTAAATTACTTGCAACTATTGTTTTGGGGGTGACTTTTGAACTATGAGATGCTGTATAGTCTCCCTGAGCTTTATAGGCATGTAGCACTTGTTTCTCCCATGCTGGAAGAAAAGGAAAAGGGAAAAGAAAAAAATTCAGATAAAGATCCTTGGAATTTGGTATTCAACCCTCCATTTTTTCAGACCCTGTCTTTCTCATTTCCATATATGAATGAAGAATTAAGTTTAATCTTTAAGAGAAACAAATTGTGGCTGCAGATTTGACTGTGAACTGCTTGAGTTGCGAAGCTCTAGTAAGCTCTAGTAATTGTCTCTGTCTTTTAATTATAAGTTATGCATAAGAAATGTTTTCCTCTGTCAACATAATGTTTCAAAAACATAGCAGATTTGACTTTGTGACATAGATGGCAGAAATTACATCCATGAAGTCAGTGCTAAGTTCTGAGATATCAGCTCTGTGTAATGGCAAGGCTTTGTTTTAATTTTTGCCAGTTTGTAAGCAGTAATTACTGAAGAGTGAAAGATTGAAACTGTTGAAAGTTTCTGTTGGGACTGGGCTTCTTTCCTCATCTAGTTGGTAAATGTAAGCAAATTTAGTTTGGTATTGCCTTTCCCAGAGGAAAGTCAAAGCATTGTCCTGTTACAATAGAGGTTATTATAGCTGGCCCTGTTTAAGCTGTCCAAAATTTTGTCTTTTCAAGAGTAATAATTCATACCAGTACATAGAGCTAAGCTGGTTGAATAAAACCATGAAAGACAAAAGTAAATGTAAGAATTGCAAAGTCAGTCATCTTATGTTATAATTAATGCTAAGCTATCAGATCATGCTGTGACTGAAATGGCTTTAAGTGGGTCACTGAGATGCTTGTGCCATTGTTTCAAAGTGGCCCTGTTGGCAGCACAGTAATTTATTGAAAATAGTCTGCTTGAACTAAGAGTCTTCTGTTAATAATTACTGAAAAGAACTCATGACAAGTGCTGCTGGCCTCAAGTTTCTAACTATTCTCTTTAGAAACTCCTCAGAGGCAACATTTCTGGAAATTTTGCTATAGGTAAACAGAACTGAGTTGTGTAATTGACTTTATGCATAACCTGTCTTCAGGTGTGTTTACTTTTACTGTTAAGCTGACTTGATGGTTAGCACTAGAATATCTCACGGCAGTCAAGAGTTGTAGTTAATATCTAAGAGATTTGTGTAACTTCTTTTAACTCCTGCTTTCCTTTTATATAAATACAAGCAGTATAAAAATGAACATAAAGTATTTTTGTGGGAATAGTTGTTATGAGAGTGATTAATATGAATTAATCATATGCTGTCACAATTACATAAAAATATTTTTCAGTATGTGTATTTATGCCTTCAAAATATTTTTGAAGTTAAAGTGAGTAGCATTTGGATAAACAATACTCTATTGTCTTGGAACAGTAAGTGCACTATTTATAACCATTTCAATAAAAAATACTGATAATGCTTGTTGACTAGATGTCTGTACAAGCTCTGTTAGGAGTTGGGAGTTTTACAGACTACATTCCATTTTTCCACCTGTTTTTATAGTTGTATCAATTATCCACATTTATTTTAATAATTTCTGTATGAGAAAGGTTTCTTACAACATCCTTGGGAGCCGGGGATATGCGCATCCTTACCCCAAACTACTGTTTCCACTTACTCACATTCAAGTCTAATTTCAGACAAATGCAGATTAAGTGATGCAGCACTAATTAGCTCTCTTCTGTGGGCTGTGTTAAGCTGTGTGATTGAATCTTTAAAGCTGGAAGGACCCTCTGGAGGTCACGTAGTTTATCTTCCTTCCAAGTTAGAGCAGGAACTTCCCCAGGTGAGTTTTGAGTCTCTCTAATGGCGGAAGCTCCGTAAACTGTGGCTGTGGGCAGCCTGTTTCTGCACTTACTCCCTCTCCAGTGAGGGATTTCCTTTGCTGCATCCTGTGACCCTTTCATTTTCTTACTGTGCATCTGTGATGAGAGTCTGGCTCTGTTGTTTCTTGCTGTACCCACATCCTCCCTCGAGTTCTCTGCAATGTAGATAAGTTCTCGTGGATGCTGGTATGTCCATGTGCTGCACACCACTAGCCAGCTTTGCAGCTCTCTGCAGAACTTTGTCCTGGTTTATCTTTGTGTGGGGCTTGGATAAACTCACATTTTTACAGAAAGGAGGCTTAATCGATGTCATATAACTCAGGCAACCAGAAGAGAGTGAGGAATAAACATGAATTTTCTCATGTCTATCTGTAAATAATATAAAAAAAGTTGTACTTCATCCCTGTCTAGATATGGTGACTATAAATTAACAAGACTTTTGATGTGTAACTTCTGGTCCTAATTAGCCCAGAACTTTCCCAGGGTGGTAGGAGTGTGAATATACCAGATTAACTGCAACTGATCTTACCTTCTTTGGGTCTGGCTTCTGAAAGCAGGCAAAAATAGGTATTATAATGGCTATAAAATGACTTAGAAGAAAATATTTGCCCTCTTCATAGTCTTAGTGGCAATGTATTCTGCTTGCTATTTTATGAGCATCTGTTTCTCAAGTAAGCTACTGAAATAATTGGACTCCAAAAATTGCCTTTTCCATAAAACAGAAATCTTAAACTTCCCAGTTTGTTTGTTGGGTCTTAAATTTATGCTTATTTTGGTAAATGTTATAAGCCCTTCTGTGAAATGCAGTTTTTCTGAATAGTGTCTTGCTTGTGGAGTGAATGCAGGATTAGGACACAATGAGTTGAGTGCTGTCAAAACAGCCATGTCACCAGCTGACTTGTCAAACAGTGGAGTATTTGGAGCCTGCTTATGCCACTTTGTTTTGACAGTGGAGTTGCACACCTTTTCTCCTTTGTGACAGATTTGAGAGCAAACATTTTATAGGGGAATGTAGTAAGACCTACAATATTCTGCTGTTTGGTGAGCCAACAATGTCTTTGACTTTCAACAGCTGTGCATCTAACTTATTCAAACATTTTCTTTAGTTTTGTAACCTGGAACAGTGCAGCCAACTGGTTTGAAACAGTTGTTTGAACACTGGGTGTTCACAGTTCTTGTGAACTGCCCTGTGAACCCAGCTGAGGCTTTTCCACTTGTATCAGCTGAAGATCCTGAAAAGTCTTGAGTCTCTAAGCCTTGTTGCACTCATAAAATTAACCAGACAGAGATTTAAAAAATTGTTTTGCCATTGTCAAATGTGCAATGCATTTATGATCTCCAGGGAGAGAACTTAAAACTGAGTTTCATGACTAGGGTTGTAATTTTTTTTTTCTTCTAATTTGAAAGAAGGAGCTGCACAATGAATGTAAAATTCACTAATGTATATTTGAAGTGTAGGCTTCTTGAGTAGGATTTTGGTAATTAACCTGTCTTAGCCACTTGGCTCTTGGTATTGTGTGATGATATTTATTAGGTTTAGGAATAGAATGCTGAAGTTTCCTTGGGCATATCTCAGCTGTATTGATTTTAGTGGATTTATGCAAAAAAGTAAGAAGAAGTAGATACATATGCAAATAAGCATTTTAGTAACAGAAAGGATGCATGATCATGCCTGTAAATGTGGAGGTGAAAAATGGAAAAAAAATGATTCTTAGTGTGAGAATAAGTACAGAGAAGACTTTCCTATCAGAATGGGAAGAACTTTAATAGTACTAAAAATACTTGTGGACAAAACGAAGTCAATACAAATTTGAAAACATCTCAGTTGTTGAAAATTAACATACTTTTACCTTCTTACATTTAGTGCTAGGTGTAGTCTAGTTTCTGTAAAAACATGCAATGAGTTTGTTCTTGCTAGTTGCTAGGGCTTTATTTGAACCAAGATTTAGACCCTTAATTATGGACTAAAGTAGAGTGATGTAGAGGACATATGAGAGTTATGCTGTTAGCTCAGAGCTACAGTAATGAGAAACTACCCTTCTCCTCTCCAAAAATTGTTAGCCAAACAATTTGGCCTAAGTGGTAACTGTCCCCCTACCCAAGATGGGAGCTCCAGCATTGTTTGGGTTATTGCAGCTCTGAATGGGATAACAGATGGGTTCCCCTCATCTAGCAAAACAGTAGTGCTATTTCTGCTTCAACTAACAACTCTGAATTGAGCAAAATGTGTTTCTTGGCAGCCTTCATGGACCGTTCTCAATCTAGCTGTGCAAGTGGGGGTGATGGTTTCTCTTATTTTACTTGCTTTCAATTGCCTGCACTTGATTTTCATACTGTTCTGCTTCTGTGTCAAAATGTGACATCCCCAAATCCATCACCTGCCTTTCTTGAGGAAATGTCAGCAGCGTATTTCAGACTATGATAATATTCAAATCCTGTGTTCAGCTTTGAGTCCCTCACAACAAGAATGTCAGTGAGGTGCTGGAGCATGTCCAGAGAAGGGAAACTTCTCTGGGAGCTGGGAAAGGGTCCAGAACACAAGTCTGATGAGAGGAGTTGTTTAGTCTGGAGAAAAGGAGGCTCAGGAAAGACCTTATTGCTCTACAACCACAACCACCTGGAAGGAGAATATTGTTTGCTTGTCCCATGAACAATTAATAGGACAAGAAGAAATGGCCTCAAGTACTGCTGGGGAGTTTTTTGTTGGATAATAGGGAAAATTTCTTTATGGAGGGGTTGTCAAATAGAGGAACAGGCTGCCCTGGGAAGTGGTTAAGTCATCACCCTGGAAGTATCTAAAAGATGTGGACATGTGGCACTTAGGGACATGGTTTAGTGTTATGGATTTGGCAGTGCGGGGTCAGTGCTTGGTCTCAATGATCTTAAAGGTCTTTTCCAACTTTGACTTTTCTATGATTCTCTAATGGAGTCAGTATCACCTTTCTTCTCAGTGTTCCCGGGGAAGTTTTTGCTCTTGTGGCAGGGAGTCACAGCTAGGTGATAGCTGAGTTTATAGACAGCTGTAAAGGAGTGAACAGTTTGAATGTAAAGAAGTGAGAACTACTTCACTCTGGGAGGAAGTGAGGGTGTGTAGGACCAGGCAAACCTTCAGCACCCAACTTGGGTATTTTCCATATTTTCTTAGGTAGCCTGGATAATCTTTTGATCATCCTTCTTTCAGTGGGGGTTTATTGCCCATTCTGTGGTTTTGCTTTTTGTTAAAATGTATATTACAACACAGGGAAGATACTAGGGTAGTGTTGTCCACTCATCCATGAATGACCTCAGTCACTGACTTTGGTGGTGTGTTGCATGGCAGCAGGTCCAGGCTGGGCCTTGGAAGTGTCAAAGCCACTGGCATTACTCCTCCTTAATTAACTGGATGAATGCCATGTACATCACCAGCTTAGTGTTGTAGTCCTCCCAGGCCCAATCTAGATACAAGTTGTGTATTTTAACAGCATAACTCTGTCTGGGAGATGGACAATTTGCAGTTAAAATCTCACACGTTTTGCATAACTGGATATACCAAATGCCCTTTATCTCTGTGCTGTGGCTGGGATAGCTGATCACTACTCCAGTGCTACTCCTGCAACCTGGGGGACTTGTTAATTTTCATACTGATTGGATACCTGCGTAAAATTCCCAGCAGGTTTCTGACTGAGACACCAGCAGGCTATGGCAAGTCAAAATCCATTAGATTTGTGAAGTTTACCTGAGAGATCTGTGCTATCCTGGCTCATTTTCATTGAAACCAGATGAGTTATGCTCCCAGGAGCACCTGTGTAGGCTGGCATCCACCCTCTCTTCAGCAGGGGGATGGGGATGTCAAGCACCTTTGGCATCTTGGTGAGAGCTGCTGGATTTGTTACAACTGGGAAGTTGGATGAGACTGTCCTTGAGAACATTTGTTATGTGGGTATTTCAGCTAGAGCTAATAGGGCAAATAAATAAAAGCCTTGGTCCTTAGTCATGGCTGGGACATTGTAGTACAACCTTGTGGCTGACAAGCAGAGCCTGGGAGAAATAGTGCTGGGATGAATCTTTAACATGGTGGATAATGGACCAACACCTGTTAGGTTTAGACTTTTATGGTGGAAAAGATTTACTGAAATGTACTTTGACTCATACAGAACTGCACCTTTCAGTGGAAAGAGACAATCTTGCAGTTTTAGTGTCTGTCTTCCTTTTATTAGCTACCTGGGATGAAGTTTCAAATTTCACCTTGGCTGGGAAGCATCAGTATTTTGGGAGATGCCCTAAATAATAACACAAACTCCTCCACTTATAAACAAATACAGTTATTTAAAAATCATCTTACATACGTGTTGTAAAACATACATAGAAAGAGATACATATTCTAATGTGGTTTTGGGTGTTGTCTCATGTAACAGTCCTGATGTGGTTATTGTCAGCAGAGAAGTTTTGTGGGCAGGAGTTCATATCACCAGAAAAAAAAAAGGATGCAAAAGCTAAAACCTTTTATTTTACAAGGAAGGGTGCTTAGTCACAATTAATTCTGGAAAATGAGTGTCACTGACTTTGCAACAGAACTTCAAGAAGCACTAGTTTGGTATATCTCATTTAGCAGCCCATTGACAAAGGGATGAGTATGGGCATGGCTGAGGTCCACATGAAGAGGTAGACCTTAGAAATTTACAGAAATGGTGCCTCTTAACTAAAATGCCAGGGGAAGCCTAGGGGCTATTAGTTTTTTAAGTTTTGCTGAATATGCTGCTGGTTTTACTCTAAGCAAACCACATTATTTTATCCTCAAGCAATCAGATCAAAACCAAAGGGTGTGAACCTCCTGTCTAAGCAAAAGGTTGGTGTTGTGATTTTTTTTTTTACTTTTGGATTTCAGTGTGAATAGGATTTTGTCCAAATCATCCAGTAAGCTAAATTTACTGTAAACAAAAGTAATGCTGCCAAAAGTCTTGTATTCAACACAGATCAGAGATGGGTAATTTTGTCTTAGAGATTTGGATGTAACCAAGTACATTTTGAGCCAGTTAAAAATGGAAGTAGTGATCTATTTGAAATGTAATGGTCTGGTCTGCAGAACATGTCATGACTTGTCTGCAGTGAAAGAATTGTGTTGAGCATATGCAGTATTTAAAATAATTCCTTTAAAACATGATTGTTTAAGGTTCATCCCATGCTGTGTGGCAGGATACAGCTGTAACAGAACTGGAGATTCTCTGCTGGAGCATCCTGACAATACATCAGTGGCTTGCCTGCAAGCTCAGGATTTAAACATAGGAGTTTTTACTGTCAGCCTTCAGTTTCATAGTTTATTTTGCTTTTATTGCAGTCATCAGTTTTTTACTCTGATTATTGGAAGGTAGCTGGGACCTGTGTGCTCTTTGGGTCCAAAGAAAGCACTGTGAGCACAGCTCCACTGTGAGCAAATTTTAGGCTTAAGGCTTAAAATCTTATTTCTAACATTAATCTAAAATTCTCTGCCTTAAAACTCAGTAATAAATTTCACTTTTACCTAAATCTGAATGAGTTATTTTCATATCACCAGTGAAAAATTTAAACAGATTTTTGTTGTCTTCTGGTAATAATCAACTCGTTTTTTTCCCCTAATGTGAAATATGTTTGTGATTTCATGTCCATAATCAGCAAGCTGTTTTAAAAACTGTTTTCCTTCTTGCTTGAGATGTGTAAGTGGACTCATAGAGTATAGCAGATAGGAAAGGGTGGTATGCCTGGGGGATTTAATTAACTAACCTCTTGAGTCTGATAATGGAGATGCTGCAAGGATGCCCTTTTTCAGTGGAGTCACAACACTGAGACTATGAGCATTAAGGGGTTAACTGCTTACATCTCTGCAACTTTTGTTAATGCACAGACATATTTGTTGGTTTTGTACTAACTGTAAAGAAAGAAGGATCTGGTTCTGCAAAATTACGTGTGCCATGTTTGTGTATAGATCTTTATACTATGCTTATCACTAATCTGCCTATCAGCTGGCAGTAAAGAAATTTATCCAGATTTGCACATGTATATAATCGCTTTATATTCTCCTTCATGGAGGTGTATTGTAGAGATGCTAATTAAGGTGAGTGGTTTTTTCTTTCTTTCTTTTTTTTTTTTTTTCATTATATGGAATATTCTTGCTAACTTACATAGGTAAACTGCCACCATGTATGAAAATATAACTCTCATATATATTAGTATATATCATACATATCATATTACACCATGTAGAAAATGCTCAGTTTCTTGAATATTCCTTATCAAAGAATAGAAACTTTCTGCAGGAATAGGTTTCAAGTCAAGGTATAGCAGTTAATTGGTTTGTAGCCTCTTGTTAAAAACATCTTTCCCCAACAACCTTGGTAAGTTAAACATCTCTTAAAAATAAAGAGATTGTGATAATTTTATTGATGACTATGTGAACATGCAAATTGTGTTCTCTGGTTTGTGCAGTTCCCATATCCTATAAAGGCACTTCAAAATATACTACCCATTTTAGGGATCCAATGAGGACTAAGCAGTGAGAAAGTAGTGTCCTTGCCTGGATGACTGTGATTAACATCACGTCACTACTCGAGAGGTTTAATTGCTAAAAGGCAAAAAGAATAGAGGTCACAGGGAAAGAAAATCTCACTAAAATATGCCATAGTTTCTCTGGAAACCACACAGAATATTTTGTGCATTACCTTTTCATAAGTAGATAGATATGTTATCACTATAGTTCCTTGCCCAAGAGTTTGTTCAGATAATATTGTCTTTTTAATGAAATCTCTGAGGAAATAGCTGTAAATTCAGTGTGAGAAGCTTGTGGGACTTTCCTGAAGGAAAGGTGCAAGGGAGAGAGTTGTTAGCCCTACTGGAGTTGGTTGTTCTCTTTGTAGGTTTTCTACTCATCAGTTTTCAAACTCTGCAATGAATTATTTCACAAAGTTTTGTTCAAATTGGTTTACCTATTTGCAAGAAAAAGAAACCAGGCAACTTTTGTCTGAGAAACTCTTGGAGCAAAGAGACTACAATTGCTGTCAGCATGGTCACCACGCCAGAGATGTGTTGTTCTCCATTTTCTTAAAGATATGCCTAAAATAAGCCCATTTAAGATGCAGGAATCTCTCAGGAGAGATTTCCTCAGACTTTATCAGTGTAATCCTGTTAGGATACTATCTCACACTGGTCCTATCAGGGCCCGGTGTTCCTGATGCTTGAGTTTGGGCACCGAAACAGAAAACAATTTTCTTGCATTTGGAGCTGTCAAATGTGTCTCTGCGTTACCTGTCCCACAATATGAGAGTGTGGAGAAATTTCCTGTCTTGATTCACGTGGGGACAAGGGCAAAGTCGGCAGGGGAGAGTGAAGAAACAGACTGGAGGTGGGTCGGAGTAGTGGAGGGAGGATTCAGTGCAATCCGCAGGAACCAGCGAGGATGTCTGCCTGGGGGAAGCAGCAGTGTCTGCGACAAGGGGGTGTGAGCATGGAGGGTGCTGTTAGTGCTCTGTGGAATGAGGCAGCGTGTGGGAAAGGGCAAGGAACTGGGAAGTGGCTCGGGAAAGCACACAAAACCCCCTGGGTTACACCATGGGTAGGTCTAATTAAGGAGCACAGCACTGGCAGCCAGGGATGAGCAATGATGCCAGGGAGGAGACAGTGATAGTCCTGTGTGAGTTGCAGGGGGAGGGGAAACAACTGGTGGTGACACTGCCACATTCACACAAAAGAATGAATTAATGGTTGGCAGGTTCTGTCGATGCTTTAAATTTAAATTATGTGTGTTGCTATTTTAACTTAACACTTGCGTTTTTTGTTTATTTATGTGCAGGGGGTATCATTCTACCAAAAAA
>VXBC01010696.1:46432-69956 GCA_013399945.1 Ploceus nigricollis
TTTTTAAATGAGAATACCTGGAAAACTATTTTTAGAACAAAATACTTGCATTGTATCCTCCATTGCTCTAATGGGAAATGTCTATTGAACAAAAAATGAAGACTTTTTAAAAAATGTCTCTTCGATTTCTTTTAATATGCAATTCCAGATGTTTATTGTGAGACATTAAGAATTAAGTTTCCAGTATAATGAATCAGTTTTCTGAGAAGCACCATGGCAGTCAAATTATCAAAGATGTACAGAAATCATATGTACCTTTTTCAGGATAATATATGTATTCCTTTGACTACTGCCCGTCGCCACTGCAGAAGTAAGTAATGGTGGTCTCAGCCCAAATGAGAATTTGAACTTCATCAAACGGGAAATAAAACTTTTAAATATTAAAAATCATAAAGTGTTTGGGAAAAGCTTTTTGTGATGTGAGCAGCTCTTTGGTGGGGAAGGATTCCCTCGCGTTTGTGGTGGAAGAGGAAAGTTCCAAAGATCTGTGTGCTTTCAAAGGCTTGCTGAATGGAGAGAGCTACTATTTTTGTTTTGCATTTCCTCCTCTCTTTCTTCCCTGAGTCACCTGTGTCAGAGCTAGGGAGAAAAGGTGTGTGTGTCCAATGAAGAAATATATCTTCTCTTTGTCCTTTCTGTTAGTTTTGCATCTGAGAAGGTTCCACTGTTTTTCTTGTAACTTTTTCTCTTGTAATATCTCTTGATTGATAATGAGAGAGTTCAATTAACAGAATCAGATACTAAACAAAATCATGCTAGCACCATTGCTTTTGAAGAAGGAAAATATAAGAAATTATTTTTAAAAATTAACTGAGCTTGATGGAGGTTTCTAAGATGTGAATTGACTTGAAGATGAAGATTTAAGTCTCTATGTTCTATGCGTTGTAGCCCTTACTCTTGACCATAGGGTTTTAGAAAGCAAGGGTTAAAAAATAAACTGAGAATCTACTTGGGAATTACCATCATAAGTTGCTGACTTCATGACCAGAACACTAATGTGATTTTGAGAAATGGAGACTAAAGGAGGGGGAAGAAAAACAGGGGGATGACACAGGTAAAAGTCAGATAGCAGCAGGAATAATTATCTTAAGAAAAGAAGAAGCAACTTGAAGGCAAAGAGGTTAACAAGGCTGAGAGCAGGTGGTAAGCAGAGCACCAAATTTGGGCTTTGCTGGGGGAGAGAGAGCATGAGAAGGTGGTTTGTTTTTTGCTCAGTCTAGTGGAGCTCTGTACAAACAAGCTTCTGCAGGTATGCTCAGCTCTGACAGTACAGCTATTCATTCTGAATGAAAAAATGGCAAAATAAAGAATTGGCAAGATATTCGCTGACTTTTTCTACATCTCATTCTTCTTGCTCCTAAAAGCTTTCCAAACAATCTAACACAGAAAACCTTCTAAACATTCTGCCAGCTAATAGTTTGAGCCAACTTCTTATGAGAATATAACTTCATTACTTCTTTAACAGCTGAAGTGATTGTAAAATATCTGAGCAGTTTGACAGAGTGAGTGTCTAGTCTTTAATTTTTAACATTTCTTTTTCTGAAAGCCTTTTAGAGTTCAACTCTTTACTGACACTCTCCCTTGTCAGTCTTGCACTTAAAGCAGTTAAGCAAAGCAAGTGACATATTTAAATTTTAAATCCCTGTGCTCTAAAACTGCTATGCATAATCAGTTTAATATGCTCCATGGAAATGCATGCAACACCTAATTTAAAAGAGATATTTAAGCAGATGACCATAGGAAAAGATAGGGTGTGTTAGAATTGAGGCTTTAGTACCACAAGTGCCTCCCTTTGGCACAAAGGCAGAAATCACAAAATTCAGATAGGAGGAATAGAACCAAAGATACCAGGACTAGATGACTGATGCAAAAAAGATTATACCTATGTATTTAATCCTCATTTGATATTTTGTATGTGAGTTGACAGAACTAATATGAGAAATATTGCCGTAATAAAACATAACAAATAAAGGAAGAAAAAAGAAATAAAGGAAAATAACTAAAAAGGGGACTAAACACAAACCAAGAATGCCAAAATAAGCAGCAGCAAAAAATAGACTTTTAAAATTGCAACAAGTTCATATGAGAAAGAAATCTTTCTGAAGAAAGATTTCAATGACTGCAAAAAAAAATTGCAGAAACCATGTCATGAAAATCACCTAGAAAATAGAGGATGCTTTCTTTATTTAGAATGAATGTGCCAAAAGTAAGTACAGCATCCTTTCTCTGCCAGGGTAACTCTTCCACCAAGTGCTCTACCATGGAGCTGCTCACCTCCCAGAGTAAAGGCCCTCTCGTGACAAGAAGGTACTCCAGGTCACACAGCTGTGAGTGAAGAGCAGTTTCAAAAAGTAGAAAAACAATAGCAACCTACATCTTCACCATTCCCAATGAGTGGTTGTATTCTGTATTTTTAAATTTCATTATTATTGTCATAATTCCTTTCTTAGGTGTAGATTTATTCAAAGTACATGAGAATGATGGAAATGTTCATTGGTATTCAGTTCTTCAGAAAAGCTCTTTTCTGTGAAAACTTGAAATGCATTATTGTTGGTAGCTTAACTCATCTGTCATACGGTGAATGTAGATGCTAATGAACTGGATAATGTTAATATCAGGGGACAGATTAGTGAATAGATTTTAAAATAAAATTTATATGGCTAGAATTCCTCTAAACAGAACCAGTTGCTGCCATTTTGTAAAATATCATTCAATGAGGAGAAGCAATCAATTTTAAAGCACTAGTAAGTATTTAATTATGTTTCCAAAATTTGTCTTCCCATTACTTATGTGGTTGTTCTACTTGCCCTTTGTTGTGTTCATTGGGCTCTGATTCCTGCTTAGAGCATTCCTTTTAATGTGTGTGCATGTCCAAATTGCATTGCTATACCATGTAAATATAAATATACTTGCTTACATCTTCTCCCCAAAAAGGACCCCACTGAACTGATTTCCCATAAGCCAAACATTTTTAAAGCATAATTTCTTTAACTTATTTTCTTTTGTGTTTCAGAGTCAAGTAAATTAGTTTACATCTATCTGTGACAGTGCCTCAAAGTGCACTCCAGCCAGTAGTTACAAGGGGAGATGTTTAACTGGCTGGAGCCCACGCTCCTAGGAATGTGTCCCTCTCTCAAGGAGGTTGCCCCTGAGCAGATGAAATTGTGACAGATACAATAATTGCAAAATCAGAAAAATATGGTGCATCTTCAGATATTTCTTTCTAGAATAGCATTTTCTGACTGGAATGCAATGGATTGACCACTAGTGAAAGCTAAATTGATTTACAGGTATCTTAATATACAGCACTTAGAATTCTGTGTCATCTGTTACATACAGGCAGGTCAGACACCATGGCAAATTCTTGGGAGCAGTGACAGGGAGGTCTGTGCATGTGCCCATAAATCCAAGGAGTTCTCACACAAAAACCTCTGAAAACATGTTGACATGTCTGCTGCCAGTGAAATACAAGCAGAGAGGCAAGGATAGATTAGGACATTTTGGATGGTTCATTTTAATGATGTATACTTAGGGCAGCCTGTGGTGTTTCATTTGTATTTGTTAAATTTTCAGTTCCTCAAAGTATTTATTTCTGTTATATGATTGTGCTGGGGAATGCCTTACATGTATAAAATAACACTAATGTAAATTCTCCTCTGTTTGGACATGCATTCTGGAAATTAAGGTTAAGCTGTTTTGTCTGGGTGAATATTTGTAAATGTTTAGCATTTTTAATTTAAAGACTTTTCTCTGCTTGAACATGTGGTATGCAAATTGAGGCCTGGGTGGCACACTGCCTTGGGGAAAGGGAGTCCTTAGTCTTCACTGTTAAAAACCAAGGACTCTGATTTCAGAGCTTCATGCCTTGCTGCTTTTGTCAGGGGAAGGTGATGAAAAATTTCGGTGGTGACTAGTCTTTTCTGAGCTTGAGGTAAGGAGGAAGAATAGGCCAAAAATAAGTGAGAAAATGCTGTTTGGAGACACCTATTTCTGCTCTGTGTCTGCTCACTCTCATGCATGATTGTGTGCTGCCTTTGTGTATAATTTTAATCTCTCCTTAGTAACCATTACCTTGGGCAAATACTGCACTTTGGTCTCCAAGCATGCTGCATCAGGGGGAATCTCCGATGGGCATCTCAAAAGGCAAAGGTTATGTTCAACCTAAGTTCTAAACCCTTCTTCTGAGCAAAGGCTCGTGAATTCTGCGTCTTCCTCAGTTTTTTTTCAGGTTGTAAGAGGTAGAGTGTGTGGATTGAATTATATTCAGGAGAAAAGCATCATGATGTCTGCTTGATCTAAAAGAGACAGTAACAAGAGGCTTCACTACCTATAGCACTTTTCCTTCAATAGAGGGACTAGCATCCTACTGGGGCAGAGATCTTGTCTTTAAATTTAGTTAATGCCAGTAATAGTTCTGATGTGGCCTCCTTTGCTCTGTACAACACAAGAGAGAAAATTAAAAACTACCCAACAAGAAAAACTTCACTGGAGCTAAAAAGCTGTGTGAAAGATAAGAATTTCTGGTGTCTAAATATAGAGTAATATGAATATGTTAAAACACAGAACTCTATGTACTGCTTTTAAAAGAATAATTTCAATTTGATTAAGAAAACTACGGTTAAATGTGTCTTCTCCTGCATGTTCTGGCTGTCATTTTCTTTAGCCAGTATAAACCTGCCTTTCTGGTTTACGAAGCCACTGTGCTAACATGTAAAGCAAGATGTTATGACTCATTGAAATAATTCTTTGTTCTCTCTTGAAAGCATTGCTGATGGTATTTTCAAATGTACTTGGGTTTACCCCTAAGAATGCAAACCTTTTGCAAGTCTGAGCTTAATGCAAGGCAGATTCTGTAATTTTTGCAATGCCATATGATGTGAATGTAATCCTATTAATGTCTTTGATAGTTTTGGATTCCAGCTTTGCTAAATTTTGCTGTAATTTTAAATTACAGGGGAAATGAGATGGCTTCTCTTAGTTTGCAAAACTTTGAGCAAATGCGGTAAAAATGTGTTTCAGGACTGAGAAATAGTTACTAAGAGACTCATCAGTAAAACTTCTTTCTCGACTCCACTTGAAGATGAAAATTACTTGCCTGAAACCCTGAAATCATGTGGCTAAAAATGAGAACTTAACTGAAAATGAGTCTGCAGTGGTTTCACCAAGGGTCAGTGTTTCACGTGGACCGTGCTCCCCAGTGCCGGGAAAATATGAGGTTAAGGAAGGTGAGGTTTGAAGGGTGTGAGGATAGGTCCTGGCTCACATCCTGGCTGTTCCCTTGCAAAGCACTTCTTTGTGTTCAGCAGGCTTTGCTGAAAAGATGTGAAAGGGTTTGGCAGAGAGGGCTGTGGAGACTACAACAGGCAGCCTGTTTTGGCTGAGGGTAACCAAAGCACTGAGCACCTTGCTGCTGTAGAGGTGGAGAGCCCCCAGCATTGTGAGCTGGATGGGTTTGCTCAGCCTTTCCTCCCAGCCAGACCACCTGTTTCTGCAGGATCTGCAATTATTGAAGTGTTAAGTGAACTGTGTCAAAAGAGAATAAATTAACAGGCATTTATGTTTTCTATCTGCCTAGTAGTATAAGTAAAAAGCAGTTTAAAAGCCTTTTATCTCTGAAAGGAAAGAAAGGATGCTTCAATTTTAACCAAATCAGGTCTGATATATGCATCTTTCTTGGGGATAACACACCAGCTTTAGGGTCCATAGAAGGAAAGCGGTCCCAAAAACTCCTTATCCAGACCTCAACTGAATGAAGCAGAAGACTTCCAGCCAAGAAGGGTAGTTGCATTCTAAATAGGTGCAGAGTCATGTAAGTTGACCTCCTGTTAAGACTTAAGCTTCTTTGATTATTCCCAGGATTGTGTACTATTATTGTAAGTAAAATAATACTTATATTATTGAAATTGACAACTTCATCTTGGTGGCTCAATCACTGTTTCTCAGTGCTGTTAATAAAACCAACTGATACTGTGAATAATGGAATTGGTCAGACAAGGAGTGGCAAGCTTATTGAAAGAAAACAGATTTGAACTTCACACAGTCACAGAAGCTGAGCAAGGCTTGGGTGGGCACCACTCAATGTGCCCTGTGAGCCATGACATTTTTTATACCTTTTTATACCTTCTGCAAGGGTTTACTGACCTCACTGTGGTTAACTGTGTCAAAAACCATCGACTCTGAGTGGCTGATGTTGGAGATCCTTTAGTCTAAAATGTTCTCTGAAGGTTTAGTGCCCAGCTGGAAGTGTTGCCATCATTTATCTGTGTGGGTCATTTGGAGTCAGGACTGCTTGTTTATTTTGAACTTTTCTTGTGTCTGTTTCTAAAGCTGTCTGTCCAGCCCTAGGTTCCCAAGACATTGTTGTACTGTCTAAATGATGATGGAAATAATTAACAATGCTGAATGCATTGTTAACTATTAATAACAATGCTTATATGACACAGAATCATAGAACATGCCAATTGGAAGGGGCTCACCGGGATCATCAAGTCCAATACATGAATGATGAGATAACGATGTCCCTTTTAGTGGGATGTCTCCTCTGCTTCTTTTGAATGACAACTAATTTGAAAATAAAATTAGCAAGGGCAATTACTACTTCAGTCTTAAATCCCTACTCTAGTAATCAAACCTGTATTTTTAGTATTTTTTTAGGTGTGTTTTGTTTTGTTCCAACTTTTTTCTGCAGTGCTCCTGATAGTCACTCTACAGCTCATCTTGCCTTGTTCTCACAACCTGACTTCAGCTTCTTGTTGATGAAACTGATGATAAAATCATTGTATTGCTCTGCTTTATCCAACCTGATAAATTGAGATGTAGTGAATTTCTGCTTACCTTAATCATATTTCCCCCCAGATTGCTCTCTGTTTTGTGGCTGATCACTAAGGCTTACTGTACACACTGAGGGAATATGTAATTGCAGTTGCTTGATGTAAACAACCAGTCTGATGGATTCAGACAAAGAGAACCTTTCAAGTGCATCTCCTGCTTTAAACAAATATATAGTAAATCTGGTGAATAGCATGGATATGCAATTTCCATCCTACCAGAGATGTTTACCTTGTCATGGCTTGCTTAGTGTGTGAGTGGCCACCTGAAATTGTTGTATTGTCCCTGCTCGTGGGATTAGATATGAATCCTGACCAAATGCACCTGCTGAAAAAAAAAAAATAGACCTTCACCATTGTGATGTGATTGATACTTCACCAGCAGAACTAAATTAAAGAATTTTTTAATCGGTATTATTTGCCATTTTAATTTTGAAATGATTTGTTCATAGGTTAGAAAGTGAAATTGCACAAACAATATCTCACAGCTTCCACTTTCTTTTCTCTCTGGTGATTTTACTACAGTCTAATTATGAGTTATGTCCGTATTTTCTTGTGGAATTTAGGACCGTAATAATCAAAGACTCTGATTCTGAGAGGGGATCATTCTGTATAATTATTCTCCATCTTCCTCATCTGTTTGTTGTGGGCTGCCAGGCGAACCAGCAAATACGAGGCATTCAGGTGGAAGAGAGCTTTTTATAGAGCATATTGTCCCCAGCATTGTTTGCAAATACTGTCATAGACACTTAATGAAGTGCTATTCAGGAAAACAGTGGGATTATTTCAATTCAGGATGTTGGACTGTTCCCCCTTCTATTATCAAAAATATTTTACAAGAAAACAAATAAAACCTAACTTTCTTTACAAAGATTAGTAACAGAGAAGTTAATGATGTATAATTTAGGTCTTAAGGGCAGTTTTGCCTCCTGATCTCCGTTGTCAGAGTTTGAGTGACAGGTCTGTACTGGAAGGGCGAGTGGGATTTGAAAAATGCTGTGTTCACCAGAACTGTGGGGGTTTTGTTTGTTTGTTTTTCTTTTGGTATTGTGTTACTACTACCTTGCCAGCTTCCTAATAGTATTTTACAGAATTATTTTTTAAACATGCAAAATATTTTCATCTGTACTGCTGAAATTTTTGTTAAAGGCACTGGGAACTGCCTAATTTTTTTTTTTTTAGACAAAGCTAATTGAATGCATGAATGCCACTGCACATAGCTGACAAAGGCAGAGCATCTTTGTGAATAGGCTCCGTAAATTCTTTCCCACAGAAGTCAACGAAAGGGTCGGTTGTCCTGGGCTACGTATTTCGTCACTTAAACCTGGTGGAAATAGATTACTTTGGGCTGCGTTACTGTGACCGAAGTCATCAAACGGTGAGTAAAAGACACAGCAGATTGGATTTGCCATGTATAAAATTCACCCTGTTGTGCTGTTTGCCCGTAAAGCGTTAGATTGTCATAGTTCCCCTAACTTTCACTGTTTCCTGGCTCAGGTTTCCAGTAATAATTTATTTTGTTTGTTTCCAATAAATTCTTGGAATAGCCATTAACATCTTAGATAGGAATGGAATCAAATGCTAAATGTTGTTGAAAACTAAATTAAGAAAGTACAAATAATAAAAAATTATTATATGAAAGTAGGATTGATATTTTTTCCTCTTCAATATTGTGCCCTGAAGCCAGTGCCTGGTGGTCTGTGCTGGTCAGCCTCACTTGGCCCTGAAGTGCCTGGAAGCAGCGTCCCTGAGTGCATCACAGCCTGCTTCACTCGCTGCAACACCGGCCGAACACCTGTTTCAGGGTGTGCTGGGCAATGCCATTTTCACTCTGCCTGAACCATCTCTGTGTCCCTGAGCCCATGTTCTCTAGAGCCTCCTTGACAGGGACTCACCCCACATCTGAGGCTTTTTCCACTGGGACATTACCGCCCTAAACAAACAAGGAGATGTTTCAGCCAGGCTGAGATGTTTCAGCCAAAGCAGGCAGTGTTTTGGAGCAGTGGTGTGCGGGATTGCTGCAGGCAGAGGTGAGGAGCAGGGGGTGCTCAGCAAGGAACCAGTGCTGTATTCACAGGATGGTCTTCATACTACCTTAAAATTATGAAGGGAATAGTGCCTGGCCTATGGTTAAATTAAGTCAAGCCATTACAGTTTTGAAGCCAGTGTTTTGTGATGATAGCACTGCATAAGAGCCTGTTTCATCTAGATATAGTAATAATTTATTGAATTGGCTAAATATTTGTTGATTTCTTCTGTTAACCAGAAGTTGATCATGTAAAGACTGAATTTAGAGCAGTGTTTAGCAGGTTACTGATTGCTACTGAGAGCTACTGACTGCCTCACTCCCTGTATTTTAACTTCTGTGCCATAGTTCAGAAATTTATGAATTCAGTTCCTTGATGAGCTTCTAATCATTTTAGTCCATGAAGATGAAAGCCAGATTAAGCTGTGAATTAAAGGTAGACTGTTAAAAATGGTGGTTTTGATTTCCTGAGGGATCTGAGGTGTCAATGAACAGCAGGTAGGTATTTTTTGTTCTCAGAAGTGTTTTCCTTTTAGCTGTGGTTGCAAGTAAAATAGAAATGGCTGTTCCTGGGAATATTTCCAGAAGCATACACAGGGTATATTTAGTGGTGTATATGAAAATATGAGTATAAAAAGGGATTGCACCTCTATTGTGAAAGGGACACATAAAAGCACATCCTTTTGTTCTACTTTTTCTCTCATGTGGTGCTCCAGTGGTGTAAATTTAATGTTAGTTTTAGGCTTTATCCTCTGGCCAGCCCAATGTCAGGAAGCCACCGTGATTCTTGATTTTCCCATGGATTAGGAAGATGTTTATCCCACTTCTGTCATTTGCCTGCTTTTACACCATCACTGGCCTTGTCATGTGGATGTGGGACCTCAGCTGTGTGCAAGGCTATGCAGTGCTCCTGCCAAGCCATGGAGATGCTTCCACAGGGACTGCCAAGTGTGTGCTCCTGCCTTTGCACCTGGACTGTTTTGTAACAAACCATTGTGAAAAGGCCTGTTCGTGGTGTTTGTCTGTGTAAGGATAACAAAAAGCTGATGCTCCCTCATCTGAAAAGTTCATAAATGAGCCATAAAAGTTCATAAACAGTGCTACTGTGTATAGTTTTATGTGTTTTATGATGTGTGGTTTTATGCTGCTAGCTTGCTATTTTTAGTGAACTCTCGTAAGCTCTTAAGAATGGGTAGTATAATGGAAAGTTTTCACACAACAAACACCACCTTGTGCTTTAGCTGTAAACATATATTTAGTTGCATGCTGACTGTGGCTAAAACTTTCTGGGCTGTTGTGGGAATTAGTTCAGTAATGGCTGGCAAGAAGCCTAGATCTGCATTTTGGATTGGATATTTTTTGGATCAACCACAGTAGATTTCCTAAGGGAAGAGGAAAAAGGTTACCTTGCTAATTAGTTTTAAAACCATGGTCCTGAGTTAGTCTTAGAGGGAGAAAAGTGTTTGGGGGTTGGGCTACCTATGAAAACATTGCTTGTGGTGGGGAAAGTTTTATTATTTGTACTGTCAGGTTTTTTTGTCACACTATAGATTTAACTGAATGATGAACAAAGCAGCGTAGACAAAACGATGTATTTTAAAGAACACAAATCAGTCACAAAAGAAACATTTTTTTTTATTAAGGGTTTTTTGAAAGAGATTGTTTGGTTATTTTCCCCATTACTCTTGCATGCCTCAGCACTTCCATGTGGTCTTTTAAGTGCTGTATTGGTGAGCTACCTGTTATGTGGGTGGTATCATAATTATTTTAGTACTACCAGTAGGGCTTTAATGAGTGAACAAGGTTTCACTGTGCTACATAGTGTCTATGAATGTGTAGCATTAAAATGGTCTCTTCCTGAACAGCTAACAAACTAATTAGCCGGTGAGAACAGCTGGATGCAGCAAACAGATTGACAGAACTGGGTGGCACTGGCAGGGGCACAAACAGTATGATGAAGCTTAAATTGGATGACTCTGTCTCTAGGGTGGTAATTTGGTCATATTACACAAATTTTATTTACTGGCAGTCCAGGTTTCCCCAAACTCTCCACAGTAAAAGGACAGTATTCAAATGGGAAAATCAGCCTCTGGAAGATTACAAGTTGGTGTCAGACTAGCATTACATATATTTACTTAATGCTGTGACCAAGACAGGTCTCCAAAGGAACAACAAGATATATCTTCTAATAATTAGTTAAAATGCAACATTTAATAATGAACTAAAAATTCCATGATATAAAACTACACCCCAATGAACAGATGGGTTCAGCTAGTGCTGTGTTGTCAGTAGTGTTTCCTAATCTCTTAGTGCCTCTGTTGACAAACTACATGGTGCTTCTTCTCATGTGGTATTTGAGTAACTTTTTTTGTGGTGCAAATTCTTTAAAAGAAACACCAATTTTCTTTGAGTGCCACAGAATCCCTAACTGTGCTTCCTCATCTTACCTTCACCTGAGCCTTTTGCATTATTGCAGAGAGTGCTGGCACCCAAATTATTGTGAGTTGACACCAGATACTGTCCTCATGGTTCTCAATGTTGATAGTCAGCTGGGTCTTCCTGGAGAGGGCATTTGTGTCCTCTGCCTCATCTCCCAGGACTTTGTGCCCCATCTGCTATTTCTAGGTGAGACACAATCACCACAATATGTGTAGCAGAAGCTGGGGGTGGCTTAGGAAACTGTCCAGAATCACAGAATCATTAGGTTGGAAGGGACCTGCGGAGATCACCCAGTCCAACNACCTCTCCTCATAAAAGACATGCTCCAAAGCCCTCACCATCTCTGTGAGCCTTCACTGGACCCTAACCATTTGCTCCTTGTCTCTCTTGCACTAGGGAGCTCAGCACTGGACAAAGTTTTCCAGATGTGCCTCACTAGGGCCGAGGAGAGGAGCAGGATCACCTCCCTCGACTTGCTGGCCGCACTCTTCCCGCTACAGTCTGTCATTGCTTTATTATTTGGGGAAAACAGTGGCCCAGGGGTGTACTTCTCCAGGGGCTGGGTGAACTGGTGCGGGGAGGGCTATCCTGCCACTCTCANGTCTCCAGCGGGGGAGACTCCACACCCTTCCTGGGCAGCTCTTCCAGTGCTCTGCCACCCTCAATGGAAAGAAGTTCTTCCTTGTATTGAGTGGAACTTCCTGTGTTTTAGTTTATGGCCATTGCTCCTTGTCCTGTCACTGAGCACCACTGCAGGGAGTCTGGCACCATCCTCCTGGCACCTGCCTTGGAGCTATTTATTTGCATTAATGAGATCCGCTCTCAGTCTTTTTTTCTTCAGACTAAACAGGCCCAGATCCCACCTCTCCTCATAAAAGACATGCTCCAAAGCCCTCACCATCTCTGTGAGCCTTCACTGGACCCTAACCATTTGCTCCTTGTCTCTCTTGCACTAGGGAGCTCAGCACTGGACAAAGTTTTCCAGATGTGCCTCACTAGGGCCGAGGAGAGGAGCAGGATCACCTCCCTCGACTTGCTGGCCGCACTCTTCCCGCTACAGTCTGTCATTGCTTTATTATTTGGGGAAAACAGTGGCCCAGGGGTGTACTTCTCCAGGGGCTGGGTGAACTGGTGCGGGGAGGGCTATCCTGCCACTCTCACTGCTGCTTCCCGCTGTGCTGCAGCTCCCAGGTGCTCTCCACCCAGTCCCTTCACTACTGCCTTCATGGCTTTGCCAGGGGTGTGTAGGATAGCCAAGCTAGTTACTGCTCTGGAAGAGGCCAGTATTTTATTGAGGTACACAAAAGGCTGAGGTAGCAATATTAATACATGATATGTCAGGAAAAGCTGAGCAGAATTTGATGAGGGAAAGGGTCCTCCTGAAGCCCAAAGATGTTCCAGTTTGTGAAATGCCAAAAAAATCATGCTATATACAAAAAATTGTACAGCAGCTTGTGATGTAAATATTCTTTTCTTACCTGATAGTGCTAATCTGAGCAATTATAATCAGAATGTACCACATACTGGTACCCTCCTAGGGCTCTGAGAGGAGAAATACAAACACAGAAGGACAAATAATGATATTCATTCATATTGCACCATGCTCCCACCCTGCAATGTAGGTGTGTTTTTCTCCCCTGCTCAGAGGAAGCTCTGTTTGAGCACACAGCCCAGAGAGCCCAGCAGGTAGGAGGTAACCCATGGCAATACAGGGAATTAATGTCATACAATGTAGAGCATATTTTGTCCTCAAGATCTTAGAAAAAAAGACAAATTGTACGTAGCTTGTGTTTTGTTGAATGGATTTTTTTTTCTTTTTATGGATTTTTACACTCATCCCCAAGCATGATATCCTAAATTATCTAGGAGGAAAGAGAATTGTTTGTGTGTGTTAAATGAGATGTCATAACCAGTGGAAAGAAAATGGAGGCTGATAATGTTGAGTAGAAACAATAAATTTTAGAAAAATATTATTGGATTTAAACAGGAGACACAAAGCTGATGGTCAGGTGAGTTACAGGTAGTAAAAATAAACTTTTAGAGTGCAGCAGGATCAGTTCACTGATGATATAATAATAATCTATATAACTTTAGATTGTAAAAACAAAAATCCATATTTGTATGTAGGAATTGCCTGAAAATTTTTGCTTTTCTTATATAATAGGGACATACTGAACTCAGTGGATTGAGCTTCTTTGCAGGGAACATTTGCAGGAAAAATCTGACGCAGCAATTCCAATTCTTAGTGTTGTCTTAGGTTGTGGGAAAATCTCGATCATTTCAGATTTTAATTGAAAAATGACACATTTTCTCTTCAAAATTGTGTTTCTTCCTGTTGTAAATGTGATCAAAAACTAACACCTTGATTGTAAGAATGTAATTAAGACAGTCCAACATTTAGTTCGAAGTTGATGGATCTTTCTTCACCAGACACTTCATTGATTGATACTACAGCAAACATTTCAGCCTAGTTAATATTTTGTTTCAAGCAGGTTTATGGAATTTGACCCAAGTTTAACCCTATGCAGATACAAAAAATTAAGATTCCAGATTTGTGGTAAAGTTCTTGCAGGCACTTAAAAGGGCTAAATATGAAATACTGCATGGAGCTTGGATGCATGATGCTTACATACCTGGCTTGTATGGGAGCCAGATTTGTAAAAGTACAAAGGACAAAAAAGACTGTTTATTCTTTATGCTGGGCTTTAAAACATCNTAATGTAATTTCTACCTAAAATTTAAAAGGGTGTTATTTTCATTAATAACATTGTATCTTTTAAATCAGTCTTAGTAAATAAAAAATTATTAAAGTAATACTATATGTGTTTGTAAAGAACAATTAGTAAACTAGTCCCTTTAGTAACTGGATAGTTACATTGGTTAGGACTATTACAAAATGATAATATTTTTTTCCGTCTTCTCCTGTAAATGTTAAATACTTCTTTTAGATTGGCAGTGTTGGTCCCTTGCAGCTGCGTGGGGAGGTGCTGGGTCCTCCAGCTCTCTGCAGCAGTGGTGAGCTCTTTGCAAGCCCCTGCAGGGGGGCGCAGGTGGGAGAGCACAGGGGAGTGTCACAGGGGCTGCCAGGAGATGAAAAGGGCAAAGGCAGCACATCGGAGCTGCCTTGGCATTCACCACCCCGGGGTTTGTTGTCAGCAACTGCTGTGCTAGTGCACTGGATTAATGAGACACTGGTTTTCTGTTCCATTTCTCTTGGCAGTTCAGCCTATCAGCTTGGTGGTGTAACTATAGCTGACACTGTACACTGTTTATCCATCTGTACAAGCATTTAACGAGTATCTAACACACATTACTGTGTAGGTGTGCCTAGGTGTGCTCCAGGGCCCTGGTGTTGGGGTTCTTGGATCTCTAAATGTTCCCATCTTTACTGTCTGACTTTGGCTTGAAAAATGCCTTTGCATTATCCATGAAATTCCATTCATCTTTGGCTTGCGAATAAAATGTTAGAAATCTCCCGCTCCTCCCCCCACCTCTTGCATTCTTCAGGAAAATTTTGGCAGCCTTTGAAATAATAAATAGCTGCGTGGTGATTTTAAGCATGGGTTTGTGCCATGGCCACAGAGTTAAGTACTCACTGGAGAAATGAAAAGGCAGATGAGGTTCTTGTCTCTTCTCCACCATACTGAAGCGCTTAATCTCACCTGTGCTGATCTCAAGACCTGTGGCACTCACAGAAAAACATATTTTCTCATGCCAGCTGATACTTTTTTTACTAGCACAAGCAGCAGCACTCCCTCTTCCAGGGATGAGAGTGCAGTTCCTCCTGTCAGCTCAGTATGGGGGAAGGAGAAGAAAAGGTTAAGTGATATGAATAAGCAATTGTTCTGTGTTAATTTTCAAAGTTAAGTAACTAATTTCCATAATTATCTGTCTCGCAGTACTGGCTGGATCCTGCAAAGACCCTCGCTGAACATAAAGAATTGATAAACAGTATGTATTTAATTTGAACTTAGAGGACAAAGATGAAGTAACAATGTTCCATCTACACAGTCTGCACAATATCTCTATTCTAGTCACAAGAGATTTATAGTTCTTAACAAGTTTGTTATTGCAGTTCTTTGCTGTATCAAAATTTTACACATGCATTGAACATGGTATTATTTAACAGTGTCATTATTGTCCAAAGACTGCTGTGTGCTTAAATTTTGTTTTAGGCTAATAAGTGTTAATTATTCTTAATTCGTATAATTAATTTTATAGTAGCTGTGATGCCTCTGTCATGCTTAGCATACCATAACCATTTACTGTGTGAATGCAACATTTTTTCAGAAAATTTCAAAGTTTCATAAAATGTTAAGATAGGCTTCTTAGTAGCTGTTTTGTAGCCAACCAGTAACAATTAATACCAATTAGCAATTCATGGCAACTGACTTTTACACCAATTTTTTTTTCCTGCAGCTGGACCACCATACACTCTGTATTTTGGCATTAAATTTTATGCAGAGGATCCATGTAAACTTAAGGAAGAAATAACAAGGTACAGTATTTAATAAAGTATAGTTTGTTATCTCAGGCTGGCAATACATTTCAACCAGGTGCATATTGCTGTGGTGTGCCTGGGTTGTTTTTTTTTTCTTGAACATCTGAATGTTTTTGCTTGAACGTTGGTGTGTAGAAAGAGAATTGTGATTAACTTCACAGTGGTTAATAGTGATGACTGTTAGGAAGCCCAAGAAGAAAAGATGTTCTCTGGTGTATCAAAAATCAAAGGGCCTTGATGTGTGTTTTTGAGAGTGGCTTTTTTCCCCCCATATTTTCAGTAATGCATTGTTACAGCTGCATTTATACTATGCTATAACCAAGTTTAGAGTTTACTTGGGTAACAGATATAAATACAGGGAATTTGCTTCTTTACTGGCCATAGTTAAAATTCCAGAACTGTTTTTCAAGGGGATTTCTTTTGGACTTACTAAAAATATGTGAAGGAAATTGAAGAGTTGCATGCCTCTGATTCTTTTACCTAAGCTTGTCCTCTGCAAGGTATGAGGATGCTCACAGTAACACATGCACATGCTTGCACACAGACACACACACATGGTTATCTGAACTCTCCCACAGTTTTGGGGTTTTCTGTCTATTTTATGTGTTAAATGTCTCGGACAATTAACTTTAGGTTCAAAAGGAAATTTGAGAATTTGGGTAAGTAGGCGGACAAAATTCGTGTGCTGGCTTGCATTAACAAATGCCAAAATACTTCTTTTGATATCCTAAGAACGTGACACATGAGGATTCATTAGAATGCATGCAAGGTTTTTAATTTTCATAAATCTAAGGTTGCAGCACAGGCAGAATATTTTTCTTATTCCAGAGTGAGAAAATTCTTTTGTTTCCAACTGGCACAACAGGAATGGAAGTCTCCAATGTAACAAGACCCAGGCTGGCCTGGTAAAAATAAAAAATACTGTGACTTGGCAGGTAAAAGAACATAAGCTGGCAGCAATGGGATGGCAATGGAAATTTGGTGCCATTTTCTTGTACTTTCCCAGAAGAGCTTTAAATCCTCCTCACAGGGAAAGATAGGTGTCCCTGGGAAAGGGAACTTTGGCCACAGAACCTGTTGTGATTGCCTCCCAGGAGGCAGGGTGGAGCCAGGGGGCTAAATTTTCACAAGTTTTGCCTTTGCCCTGTGATAAGGCCAGCCAGTGATCTACACTGCTGATTAGGTGTGCACATCCAGTTAAGAAAGGTTGCAGTGTCATTAGGAAGCCTCTGGTCATGACCTGACAGTGTTTGGTCATGCAGAGCTGGCACCTTGGGTGGTACAGGAGGCCAGCCTAGGAAAGTGCTATGATGGTATTGTCAGTCTTCTGTGAAACACATTGAATAGTCAACAGCCTTCAGCATCTATGAGCACTTGTTCCCATAGGCTCTTAAATGTTGGAAGGAAGGCTTTTTCTTTTTTGTTCAGGAAAATAACAGTGGTAGTAGTAGTAGTAGTAGTAGTAGTAGTAGTAGTAGTAGTAGTAGTAGTAATAATGATAATGATGATAATAATAATAATAATGATGATAATAATAATAATAATAATGATAATAATACCACCATCTCCTTAGAATAATATGGGTTGGAAGGGACCCTTAAAGGTCCTTCCACTTAGGAGGCATTAAAAACCCTCTTTTCCTTTATAATAATAATGTTCTGCCTGTTATTACAGTAACGGTGTAATTCCAGTGATGTGTTAACTGCTTTGTGCTAATCGATGTGTTTCTTTGGAGCATGTATTTATTACTTTAATGGACATGAGAGCTAACTCTGTTATTAGATTCTGATGATCTGTGCCATTACATGATTACTCTTTGCAAATAATGAAAACCTGTCAAATTTGTAATTGCTTTGCAGCAGAATCTGTCTGGCTTGTCGGCAAAAGCTAACACTGTGGTGTTTGCTGATGTGTTTGCTAGAGAAAACTTGCAATTAGGCACTCTAATATATGCATGACAAACATAGGCACACAAGATGAGACTGCTTTAGCTATAGGTATGGACAAAAGGCCTGGTTTTGCGAGGAGCTCAATGGCTTCAGCGGGAATTGAGATTGTTCACCTTACAGAAGTCATTTAAGCAATTAATAGTGCAGGATGCAGGTGTATTTTGAAGGTTCCTATGCTATTTTATTTTGAGACTACAGAAATATAGGTACCTGCACCAAGGATAATATATTTCTAGCATCTTCTCCTTCCAAGCTCTGCTTTGTAGAGGTGGAGAAATGCTAACAGAATTATGGATGTACAACAGAAATGCATTTCATGTTGGAAAGATGATGTTGTGTGCTCCACAGAGGATGTAAAATCATCTTGGTCATTATCATAATTCATACAGGGAAGATTTGTCTAGGTAGGATTGCAAGCATAAACTAGAAGCAGGACAGAGGTATTGCTTAGAGTGAGGAAACACTGAGTGTCTGTGCTTTGTGTTGCACAGAGATATTCCCAGGAAATTCCTATGCTAATGCCATTCCTCTAAAGTAGAGAACATTAAGCATTTTTTAGAGGATGGATATTCCTACCATAACATATGTCAGAGCACAAACTCTGGGGGAAATCATTAGTCAGAAAGACATGGGTATCTTTATTCAGAGGCTCATCTGATAAAGTCTAGAAAATTTGGTTGGACCTTAAGTTTTCTGAGTCAGCTATCATATAACCTGCAGTTGTAAACTTCTCTGAAATCAATGTAGGTGCACTTTGAACTGACAGAGCATTCCAAGGTGCTTTCATAAATTGCTTGTACTAACACAGAATAAATTATTTGCAGAGTAACTGAATGGCTCTATGTAGATAAAATTGAACTAGTGAATAATGGAAAAGCTATGTGCTTGTATGGAAGACCTTTTTTTTTTCTGTAAAAAATTAACCATTGTATTTTTACATTTTGTAGGAAATCACTGCAAGAAATTAACTTAGGATGATGTGAAACACTGCATAAATCTGTTGTAATAAAACCAGACAAAATCCAAATAGTGTTTAAAAGATTTCGTATAAATCATTATGGAAAGTTGCAAAACTGCAGATCCTTTATATAATGGCTTGTTATCTTGTCTTTTCCATCTGCTTTGGGCATATTGATTCATTCTAAGTGGTCTCAGCTTTATCAAGTGTAGAAGCAGGTTATGACTTTGAAAATTACATTTTCACCCCTGCTATCACTATTCCAAGCAGGAGAGTACCCTGTGCTATGACAGATTCAGTTAGTTGCTGATGGCACACCCATCCATCTTTTCCATGGGCTCCATCAAACCTCCCTGCTGCATTATATTTGATACTCTGGTATGTGGAGGGGAAATATTTGAGTAAGCAAGCATCCAATACCCAGTCATCCTTTACACTGATCCTATTATGAGGTTAAACTTTTGCCCTTTGATAGGTTTCTTGTTCAATTTTTCTGATTCCTATCCCTCTTCCCCACTTCCTGACTGCTCTGTGAAAATCGAAAGAGGGAAATGACATTTTAGGGAGGTAAGTAATTGCATCTGCACAATGTAAGCAGATTGGAAAATATGGAGTGCTCCCTTTCATAGGTTCTTCCACTGGATGAATCTTAGTTGTTACTTCAGGATCAATAGGGGAAGTAATTTAGAGAGGAATACAGGCATTTACTGTCACATAGTTATGGTACATGGTATGTGCACAGTTAAAGGGATGATTTTGAAATATTAATTGGACTTAAAATAACAACTTTGTTTTATCTCTGTGTTTTAGGTATCAGTTTTTCTTGCAGGTAAAGCAAGATGTTCTACAGGGCCGTTTGCCTTGTCCAATCAATACTGCAGCACAGCTGGGAGCATACATAATTCAGTGTAAGTTCTCCTGGCCCACTGAGAGCTTATTTCTTTCAATCCTGCATTGTGATTGATTTTAAGTGGTGACTGAAGACAGCATTTACACTTTATGCATTCACTTCCAAACAGAAGTAACGTGACTGATTTCACTTCAAGAGCTGTAAATAAATGACCATTCTGAATAGATAGTGCAGGAGCAATATGGAAGTTAGTGTGGAGAAAAAACTTTACAATCAGTCTGAAGACTCTGCTAAATATTATTTGCTTTGCTGGGGAATATTTTATCAAGTGTTCAAGACTTTATGACGGATTACATGTAGAGTATGACAGAACCTTAATCAGGAGATTTACAGATTTTAAAGGCTTTTGGCAGCCTCAAATCTGGGAAATAAAATATTATCTCAAAAATTGCATTATATCAATATGAATGCATGTTTACTTAATGGGAGGATATGATTTGACCTGAAGTGAAGAATTTTCATTTTATTTAGTATTTATCTACATTGATCCATCAGTAGAGATCTTTTCAGGAGTGGATGTTAGATGCTGCATGCTTAATAGCATTAGCAATCAATTAGAAAGGAGCTGTCTGTCTACTGGAGCTGTTATTCTTTTTCCATTGTGTGAAGAGCCATGCTGGGACCTCTCTCTGTAATTTCTCTGTGTTAAATTTAGGTTTGTCTAAAGTGATATGTATCAAGGAAAGATTATTTGTATTATTGGTGTTACAAGTGTGACTCAACAACACTTAATACAACATAAAAAAATAGTCCTCCTTTTATATCCATTTTAGAATGACAAGGCAGGATAACTTGTGTATGAAATGGGAATGGGCATAATACAGGATTTCATGGTAGATTATAGGTATATCTGAAAAGCTAAAATTTCAGGCAGTATTTATTTGTGTACAATCATTTTTGACTTTTTTTTGCCATCTAAGAAATATGACATGTCGTCCTCTGAAAAATTGTTTGCAATGCACATTTCACTTTACTGGCAGACATGCCTTCTCTGAAAAAATACTGCAAGTGTGAAGCAGGAAAATATGCAATGATGCATCTTCATTTTATTATGAGAAATGAGTGAAAGGAGTAAAATTAATGCCCTTTAGTAATTTTGTAAGGTGGTGAGAGCTGTTGTTTTGGTATAGTGTCCTGTCCCTCTAATTCTAATCTCAAATATTTTGTTGGAAAGCAATGAGAAAGTTTATGGGAGAGAGAAGAGTTAAAGCATGGCCAAGGTTACATGCGATGAGTTAAAGTTAGTCCAGGCACTAGGAGGTATGCATTCTCATGGGCTCTATAAAAAACTTTATCCTTGTATTTAGGGCTAGCAGTTGCTCCAAATATGTAAAACACCTGAGAAATGTCTGTCTCAGACACGGAACACATAATTTTAATGGAGGTTTTCCAGTGAGACTTCTCAACATCTCTACTGAGCAGATCACCGTCTTTTTCTAGCAATTTCATTTCAACATTTAGGAAAGAAACATCAGTAGTTAGATGAGTCTTTTCCTTCTTGGCTCTTGAAGCCTCCTTTTGGCTATGTTTCTGGCTCAGTGGGCATTGGACAGAAAAGCTCCTGTGAAATCTTTCTCAGAGAAACCCAGGGTACAGATATTACCCAGGGTTATAAAAAATTGAAATACTAACTTTTGCAGAGTTTCTCAGATGCAATTATAATTAAGATCAGTAGATGTGGGTTCTGGCCAAGATGCATATTTGTTTTATAATTATGTTGCAACATATGAACAGACATGACTAATGTGTACAAATTCAGGGTTGTGTCAAACAAAATTACGTTGGCTATTCATCATGTTCCTTTCTTTAAGAAAAGTCTTTGGAAAGCTATTTTTATTTTAAAAGTGAATTTGATATCCAGGAAATACACTGATATGTTACGGAAAAAGGAAAGCTTATGATTCTTCACAAGAAACACCATTAGAAGACCTTCCCTCTAGGACTCACAGGATATTTACCTCCATTTGTATTCCCAGTTTATGTTAAAGTCCCAGCAATAATATGGAACTTTTCTGCCAGTAATATTGCAGTATATCATGAGAGCATAGATATTACAAAACTAGACTTTTCTTCTACACTTGTTTTGCATATGCTGCCAAATAATCAACGTCATTGAATTCAGACTTTGCTGGCTTGGTCAGAAGTTTGTCTGGCCTGTAGAAGCAGTAGGTTTCCTGTCAAGGCTTCTAGCTCTTTCTAGCTCTAACCTTCTATATATCTTTTAAAATGTGTGAAGACAATTTTTTCCTTGATTTTATGTGTGCTGATGCGAATTGTTCTGTATTCTCTTCCTTTATTCCTTTTTTTTCTTATCTGACTGCCGATTAAATTGGCCGTCAGCTGGAGAGGGGTGGCTGGGCACCAGTAGGTGGATTATATAACGCATTTTTTGGTTGAGAAAAAGCACAGACGACCTTTGTTATCTCCTTGTTTTCTGTAGCTGAGCTGGGGGACTATGACCCGTACAAGCACACTGCAGGTTACGTCTCCGAGTACCGCTTCGTTCCTGACCAGAAGGAAGAGCTGGAGGATGCCATAGAGCGCATACACAAGACTCTGATGTAAGAATTCAGTACTGTTGGGAACTTGGCAGGTAATACCAGGCTCAGGGATGGTAGGTAGGTGGCGAGGAACAGCCTGTGGTGCAGAGTGGAGGTTTCTAGACTTGAGGAAAGGACACGGGGAATCCAGTTATATCTCTCAGAAGCAGAAAAGATTTTACATATTCAAGCTGTTCTTTTAGGAACTGAGTAGGACAATAGCTGGAAATGTGAGGTGTGTCAGACCTAGGTATGAGTGTTTCAGAGCCAGCAGTTTTAATAAAACATATGCCAGAAATTCATGTGTAGAGCCAAAAAAAACATTTACTTGCTTATCTCCAAGTTCATGTTCCTGGTAAGTGTAAGGAAGCTTGTTCTAACAAATCCAAGTTAGGTGCAATTGTGATATAACCATTTATGAAGATAAGAGCAGTAAGGACCCTTTCATGAGGGTGTTCATCATAGCCTTTGTCAAAGGAATGCAAAAAGAATCAGTTACCCATCTTGTAGTAGATCTACGTTTCTTGATTCTTTTTCTATAATGAAGCCACAGTCTGGATAAAGGTTAAGTAATTTTTGCCTGTAGCACTGTGTGTTAATGTTATATGTGTCTTGTTTAATGAGAATAGATATTAACTCAGGGTCACAGCTGTTCTCTGAAAAGTTTTCCAGTAATTGGAGTCTGGTCAACGTGCCAGTTGCCACGTCGACCTGAGCTTTCTCTTCCAGGGAGGAGAGTCTGTTGTCACTAATTATTTCTGTGTGGTTGCATGACAGCCTTATACTAATTGACACCTTTCTGAGAACTTACTACATGTATTTCTATAAAGTAAAAAAGTATTGTTTTTTTCCATTCCAGTGAGAGGAAACTGAGTCACAGCTTGTTAGTTTGGTTCAACATCACAGAAGTGGTTTGTGAGAAATGAGACTTGAGATGAATTGCTGTGAATTAAGCAGCCTTCATTTCTCTCCCTCTAAAGTTTCTGTAGCCATTAGATTCAGAAGCCAGTGGTTGTGAAGGGAAGTGATCACTGTCCAACACTTACTGATCTGGAGCCCTGGTACTGTTCTGCTGCTTGGCTGCAGTTGGGTGTCAGGGATTTAGCAGCATCAGAACAGAGAGGAAAGCCAAGGTGTACTCATTGCTACTTCAGCTCAACTGTTACCATCAGCACTGCCAGCTTGGACTTCTGCACAGGTGACCACAGCCTCTTCAGCTAACAAATGTGAAGCTATAATGGCTGAGGGTATCCCAAATTGTCTCATTGACCAGAGACATTTTTGGGACAGGTTTGTGATATGGTTTGGAAGAACTGGTTTTATTCTTTCTGGATCCCAGCATGGAAACACGTGGCCTTTTTTTTTTTTTTTTTT
>VXBC01010700.1:19754-30202 GCA_013399945.1 Ploceus nigricollis
GACAGAAGGGGTGGGGAAGGAGAAGGGGGTGGGAAGGAGAAGGGAGTGGGAAGGAGGGAGGGGTTGGGAAGGAGAAAGGAGTGGGAAAGGAGAAGGGATTGGGAGGGAGAGGGGATGGGAAGGAGGGATGGATTGGGAAGGAGGGAGGGATTGGGAAGGAGAAAGGATTGGGAAGGAGAAGGGGTTGGGAAGGAAGGGCTCTCCCCAGAGTTCATAGGGGTTGGGAAGGAAGGGAGGAATTGGGAAGGAGAAGGGGTTGGGAAGGAAGGGAGGAATTGGGAAGGAGGGAGGGCTGGGGAAAGGAGAAGGGATGGGAAGGAGGGAGGGAGGCAGGAGGGAGGCAGCAGCAGTGACTCAGCCCCATCTGCCCGAGGCAGATGACACAGCCACGCTCTGTCTGTGACAAACCACGCAGACTTCTGACCTACATTTCCCAGAGTGACAAAGGCAGGCTCTCCCCAGAGTTCATTCAGAATTCCAGTGGGGGAGAGGCAGCAGAGGCCTCGTGGTGGGGGTGAGGCTGGGAGGAAATCCAGGTGAGGGAGGGGAGGGGAAATGGTGGGAAAAGGCCTTTCCTGGGAAATGTTGTATCATAATTTCAGTGGGTTTGTGCTGAAACTGTGCCCAGCTCCCTTTGGTTACTTTTATATATTTATTTATTTTATATTATATATGGAAATACACCTATTACATTGCTATATGTGGATGTATTATCTATATTATATATAAATATGTAATATGTGGATGTGTGCTGTCAGAGGGGTTTGGGTGGGATTGCAGCAAGAGCTGCTTGTGTTTAAAAACTGCATTAATTAAACCAGAGCACAGCAGGGCCTGAGTGAGCACCTGCACCCCTGGGGTGTCCCAGGCCAGCTGGACAGGGCTGGGACACCCTGGGACAGTGGGACATGTCCCTGCTGTGGCAGGGTGGAGCAGCCTTAAGGTCCCTCCAAGCCAAACCATTCCAGGTTCCATGGGCAGGTGCCAGGCTGTGGGGCTGGGATGTTGTCCCAGGGTGCCACAGCCCCTGTGAGGAGGGTGAGGATGGAGGGACAGGCAGCAGGTGACCTCGGGGAGCCCAGGCTGCTGTGGGACACACACAGCCAGGGTTCTGGGGTGGCTGCAGCTGCCTTGGTGACCTGGGGGAGGATCCCTGGGGCAGCAGGGCTGGTCCTTCTGTGCCCCTGGGGCTGCCTGCTCCTGTGGAACAGGAGGGAAATTGGGCATGGAACCATGGAATTGTTCAGGTTCTTGGAATTGAAGTGCCCAGCACTGCCACCACTGCCCCATGTCCCCAAGTGCCACATCCACAGGGCTTTGAAATCCCCCCCAGGGGTGGGCACTCCAGTCCTGCCCTTTCCAGGATGGAATTCTCCCAATGGAATTTTCCCCCTCTCCTCCTGTTCCCTGGGAGCAGAGCACCAAGCCTCTCCCTCCCATCGTCCCCACCCCAAATCTGATCCCAATCCACCTGGAAAATGCATTTTTGCTTTCCTGGAGCTGAGGCTGACAGATTTCCTGGCTTTTCCGTGCCCCACTCTGCAGGATGGGCTCTGCCTGAGGGGCAGTAACAATTTGCAGTTTCTGGTGCTAATCTGGGCAAGGGGAGCTCTGGTGCTCTGGAGAGGAGCCTGGTTTGTGGCACCCCTGCAGGGATTGGTGCTGGAATAAGGGACTGAGCCACATGCTGTGTGACAGCTGAGCGTGCCACTCCTCTGCTGAGCTGGCCACGTGTGGCAGGACACCAGCAGGTGGAGGCAGATTTGATTTCTGACTGATTTTGGGGGGGTTTTACCCCTCTCTGACTGGGATCTGAGCTGATCCCTTCGGGTCCCCGTGGGTGTTGGAGCTGGGGCCTGGGAACATGGAGTCTGTAATATAAATAATAAATAACATTGCAATAAATTGCAGCTATTGCTCCTCACAAAGGCTGGGTGGCACTTCAGTGATCTCCAGGCAGAATTGACTTTATCTCCTTCCAGAACCGCTTCCTGTTGGGTTGCTTGAATTCCTCGTGTGAGAAATGCTGCTCACTTTCAAAAAAATTTCAAAGCTTTAGTGAAACATTATCAAAAATAAGGTTTTTAACAACAGAAGACTGAATGGAGGAAATATTACGGTGCCAGGAGCAGAGGATTTTTTGATCCACACAGCACAGGAGGTTTTTGGGGGTTTTGGGGGTTTTTGGAGGTTTTTGGAGGTTTTGCCTTTTAACTGTGAGAGCCACCCACGCCATGAGTCCTGTGCCACACTCAGAACCCTTTGGGCTGGACGTGGCACACAAGGAACGCTCCGAGGGCTGAGGGAGAGCCACCATCACCTCCAAGGCCTCAGAACCAGCGCCCTGGGCAGAGCTTCAGCGCGTTCCTCCTGCAGGAATGCAGCACTCCCCCCTCAGGAGGCAGCTCGGGATGAGGCAGATGAGTTGTTTTGACAGAGCTCTTCACCGAGCTGAGGCTGAGGCTCCCTGGTGGAGCCGCGTTTGACAGAGCTCGAATCCCTGCTCCAAGCCTCTCATTCAGAAATCCACGGCGAGGGTGGCAGGAGCTGCAGCCTCCCAGCAGCTCTGCACAGTCCCTGGCGCCTGCTGAGATGGTTTCACCACATGAGGAGTGGAAAACACAGAGCCTAAAGCTATGTCACAGCAAGCAGCTCCTCCACACGCAGCTTCTTGACAGGGCTCTGGTGGAACCAGCCTTGCTCTGCTGCATTTCCCAGGCAGATTTTTCCAAATGAGCTGGAGTGGAACAGCTATGGGCTATCTAAAGATAAAAAAGCCTCTCAGGAGCTGTGATTGTGCTTGCAGCACTTCCCCAGGACCGTCTCTTTCCAGAAGAAATGCTGGAGCACTGGGCAGCAGCAGTGCCAGCTCCTGCAGCTCTGCCCCTTCCAAGGCTCCCCACCCTTCCAGAGCCTCCTGTGCCTCCTCCTGGACTGGACTGCACTGCTCAGGAAAGTGCCCATTAACTCAAGGTGGGAAAAAGCCATTTCTGGGCCCTCATTAGCAAAAATGAAGAATTGATCTCTCACCTGTCGATAGCTGCTGCACTGCTGAGAGCTCCTGAGTGAGGGGGGCTCTGGGGTTTATTCCTACATTAGAAAGATGTTTTAAAAACAGGATTTTCAGCCTGGCTGTATCAATTATGTGGTCAGCAAAACAGAGGAGAAAGAGCTGCTTGATCAGTGTTTATTCAGGGGAGCAGCAAAACACACTCCATTTCTTCAGCTAAGCTTATTTCCTCGAGTTTTTATTGAAATATTTAAAAGCCAGGCTTGTTTTTTATTAAATATGCAGCTGAGTGTTTGTTAAAATGCCCCCAGCCCCAAATATTCTGTGCAGTGGGAATACCCCACACTGTCACTAATCCCCCTCTCCAGCAGGCTCTCAGGATTTCCTAATTTTTCATGAAATGAAAAGTTCTCTTTGGTAATTGCACCTGTTTGGGGAGGTTTCTGCTCATTTGGGTTAAATATTTGAGGAGGATTAGAGAAGATGTTTGGGGGAGAAAGCCCCTGATGGCCTTGGGGAGGTGAATTTGGGTGATGGAACTCTGTGGATCCAGGAATGTTTGATGGAAACAACACCTGTTTGTTAGCAGGGCTGAGAAGGTTTAGAAATTTAGACATTTTTGCTGTGGGAAGCCCAAGGGAATTGTGGGGTTTGGTGAAATTCCTCCTCCCTGGTCCTGTCCTGCAGAGGGTGAGGTGGAGGTGCTGCTGTGGGAGCTGCTGCTCCCTGTGTCCCCTTTCATCCCCCTGTCCCAAAAACAGGGTCCTGAGAAGGGAGGCGAGGAGGGAAAGGAGATGTGGAGGATTTGTGCTGATGGAGAAACTGCTCCAGCTGTCATTTATGCACCACCTGTTCCAGCTCTGCAGGTGTTGATTCATGGAATCATGGAATGGGTTGGGTGGGAAGGACCTTAAACATCATCCAGTGCCACCCCTGCCATGGCAGGGACACCTCCTGCTGTCCCAGGCTGCTCCCTTGAGTGGTCCCATGGGGCCTCAGCCAGAATCCCTCAGGGACTGGGAGTGGGATGTGCTGAGGGTCCCTCCCTGCCCTGGATGTCCCCGTGCTGGATGTCCCTGCCCATGCTGTCCCTGCCCATGCTGTCCCTGTCCATGCTGTCCCTGTCCCGCCTGTCCCTGTCCCAGATGCCCTGTCCCGCCTGTCCCTGTCCCGCCTGTCCCTGTCCCGCCTGTCCCTGCCCTCGCTGTCCCCGTGCCAGGCCCGTCCCCGCCGCTCCGTGGCTGCTCCCGGGGCTGGCAGGATCTGTCCCCAGAGCCCCGGTGGCTGCTGCGAGTGGGAAGGTGCAAATGACACACACGAGGGCTCTGGAGCCAATTTGCAGCAGAAGGTGGAGACTGTAACATATCCAATTCCAACTGCAGGCAGGGCAGGCAATTCCCAAAGAGCCTCCTGGAGGGAATCTCCGCTGGAGGGAGAAGCTTTCATTTCAGGCAGTGGTTCCTGCCCTGAAAGCAGGGGCTGTAAAATACCAGCCTGGTAAGCAAGGACCAAGAGCCAGCTTGCTTAAACCTGGCCTTTTCCCTGTTCTGGGAATGTTGGTGCTGAGTTTAGCCTCAAACCAAAAGGCTGTGCCAAGGCAGGGCATAATGATGTGGCTTTTGTCCTTTATCCCACTCATTTGTGGGGTTGCATCTGTGTCCTCTGAGTGTGTGAGTCCCTGTCCCACCCTGTCAGAGCCCAGCACAGACTGGGGAACAGACTGGTGCTGGCTGGGCAGCACTGGTGGAGGTTGGGGCAAGCAGCACTCGGTGGCCACCAGCCCCAGAGGGACTGAAATCCCTCCTCCTCATGGCACAGCTGCTTCTCCTGGGGGGATTTTGTGCTCCAGAAAAGCCCTTTGCAAGGCTGAGGAGCCTTGGGTGTGCTCAGGGTTTGGGCACCAAAGATCTGCCTGGGGAGATTTGCAGGTGGGGAGTGCAGTGACATCAGCACTGGGGGGATTTCTTTATCAACTTCAGGTCTGTTCATCCCTTCTTCCCCCAAAATACTTTCATTTTCTTAGCTAGAATTCCCTGCAGTCATTCCGTGTTTGAACTGCGTTTCCTTCCCCTTGCAGGCTGAATTTTGGCCTCAGAAATTGGGGTAGGAAGAGCTGGTGAGCTCTGGTTTAATATCAGTGCTCCAAATATCAGCCCAGGGTGCTGGAAAGCTTCTGGAAATGGGGATCAGAGCCCTGATTTCCCCCACTTTGGAGGTTCCTACCTGTAAATGTAGCTAAACAAGCAGTGGGACGCAGTGCAAGGAATGCAGGGTGAGGGTCCCTCAGCCCCTGTCCCTGTCCCCATGCCGGGCTGGCTCCTCCCGGTGCTGCTGCCAGCAGAGAGAGGCAAAGAGCCACACAGCAGCAGCAGAGCAGCGCCTGGGGGGGCTCTGCAGGGCCAGCGAAGCTTTTCCCCTGCCAGGTTTGGGTTTTTTTTAATGCCAGCGAGAGGTTTAAAGGCTCATTAATGAAATTGTGAGAAATGCTACTCACTTGCAAAAAAATGAAAAGGTTTATTAAAACCTGATGAAAAATACAACAGGAGATGGAATGGAGAAAATATTACAGCGCTGGGAGCAAAGGGCTTTTCCCCACAATGCAGGTTTCGCCTTTTAACCCTTTAGCCCCTCCCAAAGTTCTGTCCAGCGACTCCTTTTTGTTGTCCCGTGGTGGAGTTTCACTTCCTTAAATCTTGATTGGAGGTCAGCTGTTGCCTTAGTAACAAACCAAATGTCCTCCCAGATGTCCCGAGCCCAGGCCACCCCAATAACAATGCAAGGGGGGTAAATCATAACTATAAATCTACAAAACTTCTCTCTATTAATTCTCCATTAAACATATACACATATATACATATATATATATACACTTCTCTCTATTAATTCTCTATTAAACATATATACATATATATACACACATACTTCTCTCTATTAATTCTTTTTTAAACATATATATATATATACATCTCTCTATTAATTCTCTATTAAACATATATACACGATATTTGCCTTTTAATAGTGAGAGTCAGCCATGGCGTTACCCATCCATCACAAAACGCAGCTCATTAATGAAATGCAGCCCATTAATGAGCTGCTCCCCTCGCCCTGGCAGAGGTGCCCGTGCTCAGGCAGAGGAAGGTGCTGCCTGTTCCGTGTCTCTTTCTCTCTTTTCTCCCCCCGAAGTTCAGATGTGAGCTGGCACGGCTCTGCTCCGTGCCCAGACTAGGGGAGGGAGGTGTGAAGCCATGGCAGTGCCAGCAGTGCCACGGCTCTGCCTCCTTCTCCCGGCCATGTGTTCCCACCTCCCGAGCCTTGCTCTGGCACAGCTGGCTGCTTCAGGGAGCTGAGCTTAATAAAAACCCCGCTCCCTTCCCCCTCTCCCAAAATCCCTCCTTTTCTGCCTCTGCTTGCCCGTGTTTTCCCTGCTGTCTGTGCCGTGTGAGGGATGGGACGGGCGATCAGGGGTGCTGGGGCTGTGGTGCCCTAACAGGAACCTGCTGGAGGGGAGAGAAAAGATAAAATTCTACCCAATTTCTATTTATTTCTATTCAATTCCTATTTAGATACAATTTTTTATTGGTAAAGAATCAACAATAAACCTGAAGTGGAGGCTGGAAATTAATCCAGGGATCATAAAACCAGCAACAAACACCCTGAGCTGTGGAGCTTGGCTGGCTAAAATCCTTGTAGGCACCAGACACCGGGTTTAGGATTTTTGGTCCACATCTCCCTCTTTGCTGTGGGATCATGGGCTGGAGAGGACCTGGGGAGGTCACAGGTGCCCGGATTTGCCGCTGGAATCCTGCCCGTTCATTTCAGGGCGCGTTTACCTGCGCCTCCTGCCAAAATGCAAGAGCACCGATCTGTGAGCAAACACGACCCGGCTCCATCGCTGACTTTGCACCCTCGGCATCAAGGGGAGAGGAAAAAAAATGGGAAAAAATTAAAAATAGCCGCAGGCTGGGCGATGTGGAGCAGGCGGTTTGTGCAGAGGTCCCTTGGAGACAGACACTCGCTGTTCTCCAGCCAGCCCCTTCCTGCGCGTTGGCGGAGCCTGAGCCGCGCTGTGTCACTTGTGACTTCTCACTCCTCAGCCTCTCCAAATGCACTTTTGGCAACTTGCTGTTTTGAAACTGTTTCATTTCTCCCCCATTAGGATCGGTGAAGTGAAAAGAGGCTCAGCGGCTTAATGGGCACGTATTTATTGCTGTGTGCTTGCCTCAATCAGGTTAGCAGCGGGGAGAGCCGCTCACGCCGCCCCAGCCCAGCAGAGGACAATGAATCCATCAGGGACTAAGAGCCTCCCTTTTGGGGAATAATGGCTTTTCCTGGCAGTGTTGATGAAGAGCGAAGAGGTCCATTTGCAGTAAACTGTAATTTTCCCCCGCTCTGGTCTCCTGCAGGATGCGATAGACCCGGGATGTGTCCTTGTCCTGCTGCTCCCTTTTCTTGGCAGAAAAGTGCCCCTCTTTTTGGCCAAGGGTTGGGATTGGGGTTGCCACCCTCTGCCATGGGAATATTCTCGGTGTCACTGAGGTGAGTGGGGTTTAGGCATCGCTGCAGGACAAAAGGCACGGATGGAGCTGCAAATGCACCTCAAAGGAGCCTCCCTGGTCCCCGGGTGCTGCTCCTGCTGCCTCTCCTCAGGCACAGACCGGCTCTGTCTGGTCCCATCAGCTCGGGATTTAGGGAGCTCATCCCGAGTCACGTCCAGGTTACGGAGCAGATTACACCTGCGAGCTTGGTGTGGCTGAAATGAGATGAAACAAATCTGATCTGGGAGCCCAGGGAGGGGTTGGGCACCTCCAAAGGTGCCACCCAACCCAAACCTTTCCATGACTGCAGTGGGATCCACGTCCTCCTCCAGCCCTGGTGCAATGATGGTTTTCAGTGAATGATTCTCACTCTGCTGAAGCCTTTCCAGGAGAGTGCTGGGAGGATTAATTAGTTAATGTTTATTGAGTGCTGGGAGGCTGCACCGTGTTATTTCAGAGCTGATTTTATCCGTGGGGACTCGATTCTGGTTCCACCCACTCTTGGTTTGGGATCTGGCAGCAGCTCCTGGTGCTGGGAATCAGCAGGACCAGAGCAGTGCCCGTCCCTGGGCTGGCACTGCTGGGGCAGCTCCTGGGCTGGGGCAGCTCTGGAGAGCCCTGGAGGGGCTGGAGCGTGGCCAGGGCAGGGAACGGAGCTGGGAAGGGGCTGAGCCTGGAGAAAAGGAGGCTCAGGGGGGACCTTGTGGCTCTGCACAGCTCCTGCCAGGAGGGGACAGCGCGGGGGTCGGGCTGTGCTCCAGGGAACAGGGACAGGAGGAGAGGGAACGGCCTCAGGGGAGCCTCAGGGTGGGCACTGGGGACATTCCTGCCTGGAAAAGGTGGTAAAGTGTTGGAAGTGCCCAGGGCAGGAGTGGAATGTCCATCCCTGCAGGGATTTCAGAGCCCTATGGATGTGGCACTTTGGGGCAGTGGTGGCCCTGGCAGTGCTGGGGATGGTTGGGTGTGATTGTCTGAAATCTTTTCCAACCTGAACAATTCCCTGATTCCCTGATTCTCAGTGACTCAACAATGCTCAGAGTGGCAAAGGAGTTTTGGCATCCAGGAAGAGCTTCAGGTGCCTCCTGTGCTGCCTCATTTCAGCATCAGGAGGGGCAGAAATGAGCAGAGATTTATGATTTATAGTTCTGATTTTAAATTGTGATTTATCCCACTTGTGGGCTCCGTTGAGCTTTGTGTCCTGAAGAACCAAAACCTTCCTAATGCCAAGATTTTAGGAGCAGGGCTGTAAAAACTCCTGTGGGGAGATTTCCTGTGAGGAACAAGAAGAGCCACAGGATGGTGTTATCTGGTTCTCCAGGTTCATCAGGAATGCCAGACTGTTCCATATCTGTGAGCAGCTGGAGCTGGGCTGGTTTTTTCCCCCTTATTTCGATCGTTTAAACAACTGGGATTATTGGGAAGGCACATCTGGATGGGAGGCTGCCCTCCAAGGGCAGGGGAAGGGAGGTGGTGTGCTCCAGGAGGAGCTTTGCTGCATCCCACGTTCTGCACCACCCAATATTTGGAATTCAGCGTGGGCTGGGTGATCCGAGCTGTGCTTTAATAAACCTCACAAGCCCCGGAGTGTGAAACCACTGGCAGTTCCTGACGGGGTGCAAACTCCAGGCTGTTACCTCGTTAAAATCTGCGTTTCCTGGGTGCAGGCGGGGCCTGCTGGAAGGTGAGAACATCGCTGCTGGAGCAGGAAGGGAACAGCTTTTGAAATGGGACTGGCTGGACAGATGAAATCAATTAACTAAAAATACTCAATGGATCAATTAACTAAAAATACTCAAACATTTTTCAATGATTTCCTCGCCAGCCTTGTCCTTACAAAGGGGTTTTGTTGTGTAATGGTGCAAAGCCCAGCCCAGGCACACCCCACTAAAGGCTCTCTGCAGGATTTAAACCTCTGGGTTTTCCTTTCCACCTTGGGCTCATCTACCCGTGACTCCTAATTAATTCTTTGTCTCTAATTGTGCCTTGTCGTTATGAGTGATTAATGAGTGATTAATCAATAAGGGCTTTTCTCCAGGCAGTTATTCCTGGCGTGGCATAGCTGGAGCAGGCACCCATGGGTTCAGGATCAGTGCTCAAAGGGTGGCACCAGGTGCTTTTGAGCTGAAGGAGGATTAATTTGGATTAGAAATAAGGCAGAAGGTTTTTATGGAGGGGGTGACAAATCAATTGCTGTCTCTGAGTGCAGGACTGTGGAATGTTCCCGTGTTTAATAGGAGGAGGCTCATCCATTAGGGAGAACTGGAACCCTCCGTGCTGTTTTTATAGTGACAGGTGTTGGTGAAGAGATTGGGGCTGGATGGATTCCTTAAATAAATTCTTTTTTTTTTTTTTTAAACTATCTCTAAGCTTCAATTCTGCTGCTAAATAAGGATTGCTAATGAATGTCCTGACAAGCAAAGATCACATCTATTCCCAAGATTTATTCCAGTCTCCATCTCCTCACCACAGCTTTGGTTCTCTTCAGATTCTGGTGGTCTTTCAGATCCTGCCTCAAACATCATCATGGTATTTAAGGTGATGTTTCTGGATAACTGAACTCAGCTCCTGAGTTCATAAAATCCCAGAATCCTGGAACAGTTTGGGTGGGAAGGGACCTCAAAACCCACCCAGTGCCACGCCTGCCATGGCAGGGACACCTCCCACTGTCCCAGGTGGATCCAAGCCCCAGTGTCCAGCCTGGCCTTGGGCACTGCCAGGGATCCAGGGGCAGCCACAGCAAATCTGGGAATTCCAGCCCAGCCCCTCCCCACCTTCCCAGCCAGGAATTCCTCACCAAGATCCCAGCCCAATCTCCCCTTTCCCAGTGGGAGCCATTCCCTGGGTCCTGTCCCTGCAGGCCTTGTCCCCAGTCCCTCTCCAGCTCTCCTGGAGCCCCTTCAGGT
>VXBC01010700.1:53564-67274 GCA_013399945.1 Ploceus nigricollis
AAACTCCTCTCAGTTGCCCCATCTCTGAGTCAGAAAAGGGCTTAATGCAGCATAGCTCAGCCAGGAAACCCCTTGGTGGCAGCCACGGTGACACTGAGCTTCCTGTGGGACAGGGCCTCAGTTTCCCCCAGTAACAGGGAGCCCAGGCAGGTGTGAGCTCAGCACTCTGATGTGCAGGCTTGGGGCTTGGCCCCAGTTCCCAGGTTCCTCCTTCCCCTCCCTGCCCAGCACCCCAGGGGTTGTCACTTCTAACCAGGTTTATTTCAGTTTATTTTTTATTTTATGGGCCTGTCAGCACAGAGCCAAATAAATACTTGGTTCTCACGCAGCAACCTGAGCTGAATTCTGACAGAAGTGGGGTTGTGTCCTCTTCTGGGTGAGAGGGAGCAGCAGTGCCAGGGAGCCATGGCTGCAGCCAGGTTTGGGGTGAGCCCTGCACTTCCAACGTCCCTGCTCAGCACCCCAATGTTCCTTTTCCTTCACCTCACGGGGTTAAAATTCGGGTGATTAGTGCCATTAATATCAGCTCCTAATGACCCACCTTGGACTCACTGCTGGCCCCCCAGGAGAGGGTTTAAAGTGACCCAGAGCTCTTCATTCTGGAAGTGCTTTCTTGCTGCCTGACCCCAAATCCTGCCTCTGCACCAGCCACTGGAGGTGGGGAACAAAAGCAAAATCCCAGTGGGATTTCCTGCTGCTCTGGGTTCTCCCAGTGGGCACCACTGTGCCAGGCTGGGCACTTGCACCTGAGGGTGTTTAGAACCACACTAGGTGACAGCTGGAGAGAGCAGGAATGTTTGAGTGTCCTGGTCTGCTTGGAGCCTGGGGCTGGAGCACCTGGAGCAGCTGAGGGAGCTGGGAAAGGGGCTCAGCCTGGAGAGGTTCAGCCAGAAATCCCATTCCTTTCCATTCCAGCAACCCCAATCCTTCCCATTCCATCAACCCCAATCCTTCCCATGCCAGCAATCCCATTTCTTCCCTTTCCACCAATCCAAATCCTTCCCATGTCAGCAATCCCATTCCTTCCCATTCCAGCAATCCCAATCCTTCCCATGTCAGTAATCCCAATCCTTCCCACACCATCAATCCCATTCCTTCCCACATGAGCAGTTCCTTTCCTTCCCTTCCCTTCCCATCAATCCCATTCCTTCCCATTCCAGCAACCCCTTTCCTTCCTTTTCTGTCAATCCCAATCCTTCCCATGTCAGTAATCCCAATCCTTCCCACACCATCAATCCCATTCCTTCCCATTCCAGCAATCCCAATCCTTCCCATGTCAGTAATCCCAATCCTTCCCACACCATCAATCCCATTCCTTCCCACATGAGCAGTTCCTTTCCTTCCCTTCCCTTCCCATCAATCCCATTCCTTCCCATTCCAGCAACCCCTTTCCTTCCTTTTCTGTCAATCCCAATCCTTCCCATTCCAGCAATCCTTTTCCTTCCCTTTCCATCAATCCCTTTCCCTCCCATTCCATCAATCCCAATCCTTCCCACATCAACAATCCCATTCCTTCCCTTTCCATGAATCCCTTTCCTTCCTTTTCCATCAATCCCATTCCTTCCCACTCCAGCAATCCCATTTCTTCCCTTTCCATCAATCCCACTCTTTCCCTTTCCATCAATCCCACTCCTTCCCTTTCCAGCAATCCCACTCTTTCCCTTTCCAGCAATCCCACTCTTTCCCTTTCCAGCAATCCCACTCTTTCCCTTTCCCTCAATCCCACTCCTTCCCTTTCCACCAATCCCACTCTTTCCCTTTCTATCAATCCCACTCCTTCCCTTTCCATCAATCCCACTCTTTCCAGCAATCCCACTCCTTCCCGTGCCGTGGCTCCGCGGTCCCGGGGCTGCTGCTCCTTCCCCGCTCCCACACTGACCTCTCGCACTCCATTTCTCGCTCTCCTCTCCAGGTGGAGGTGCCCCTGTGGATTTTTCCAATCCAGCTCCCTGTTCCCGATAATTGCCTGCGAGGCTGCGCTGACAGCCTGTGAATGGGGTGTGATGTCCATAATCAGCCGGGAGAGCTGGAGCCCTCCCACCCCGCGGCTCTGTCCTGCTCGGGGCAGCCAGGAGACATTCAGGGGCTGGAGGAAGCCGGGAGAGGGATGGGAGGGGATGGAGCGTGGCCTGGCTCCCTCCTCCATGGGAGCAGGGGGAAAATCCCGGTGGATCCGAGGAGCTGGTGACCAACTTGTGTTTTAAATGGAGTTTAAGTTTGAAATGAAGTCTGCATCTATCTGCTCCAAAGCTGTTCCTGCACATCCCTTTCCCTGCTCATTCTCAGATCCCAGAAGGGAGTGGTTGGATCTCTCAGACTGGAAACTCAGCCTGGCAGTTCCTCCGTGGAGCCCAGAAATCGCTGGAGCTGAGCAGCCATTCCCGAAGGCACAGCCTTGGGAGCAGTGGGGGACAAGGACATGGGGTTCTCTGGGAATGCTCCCAGTGCCCATCATAATCCTGCCCCTGGAGTTAGGAGCACCTGGCACCTGCTGGGTCCTGCCAAGCCCATCCCTGGGAGTGTCCCAGGCCAGGCTGGATGGGGCTTGGAGCAGCCTGGGATGGTGGAAGGTGTCCCTGCCCATGGAAGGGGCTTGGAAGTGGAGGGAGGGCAGAGTTCCTCCTAACCCAGCTTGCTCTGGGATTCCATGACTGTCCCCTCCCAAACTCCATGTGCCTCTCTGCAGCATTTTCTCTCTTGTTTCACTGGGATGTTTCCATTTCCAGCAGGTTTGTTCTCATCCCTTCCTTTCCCTCTGCCCCAGCCCATCCCCACGGCCCCAGCAGTGCTGCTGCCTCTGGACAGGATCCAGGTGCATGGAAAACTTGGTACGAGACAACATCCCCTTGTCTTGGGCATGGCCCCTCATCCTCCTTGCTCCACCATCTCCCAAACCAAGTTTGTCATCTTCTCAGCATGAATCCCACTTTTCTCCAGCCTTGCTCCAGACTACACCATTCTCTTCCCTTGAAGCATCCAGCTGTGGGGCTGCTGTGGTCATCCCTGCTGGGATTGTCTTGGAGTGATGTTCCCTCCTTCCCTTACTCTTGCTCCTCTCTAAGTTCCTTCCCCACTTGGATCCTGATTGCTTTCCCTTCCCTTAGACTCTTCCATTCTGTTCTCCTTGGCTTGGGAAAGCTCCAGTTGGGAAAGAGCCCAGTTTTCCATCTCTCTGCCTCCATCTTCACCTCCCAGCCCTAATGAATGAGTTTTTTCCTTCCTTCTCCTAATGCTCTTTTCTCCAGCTTGGCTGAACGGGACTCATCAGATCCAATTAGTTCCAATCCAGTCTGGTGACTGGGGGGGTGAGGGATAACCTCCTTTGGAGCCAGTCCCTCTTTCCAAGTTGACTTTCCAGGTCCCTTGAACAGCCAGCTCCAGCTGCAGTGCTCAGGGATGCCCTGGAGTTAAACCCCCCAAATCAGTGGAGGTTTCTCCAGCACAGTCCATGAAGTCTGGACAGTGGCTCAGCAATGTTTGGGTGGTGTCATCTACCAGCTAATGCTCCCTGGACCCCTGAGATTCCTTTATTTTATAAAAAATCCCTCCCAATATGAAGTGAAATAACTCCTTGGATGGATTTACTGCTCTAGGCTGGGTTTAAGAGGTGTGGGCTTGGCCATTGCCAATGTCAGGCATTCAAAACCATCTCTCAGGCTTCAAAAACCTTCATAAAAAGGCAGAAAAAGCCAAGGATTTTTAAAAAATTCCCATGGTTTTAGAATTGGTGTCTTGGCAGACACGAGGTCAGAACTTTGTGAGACAAGAAGGAGAAGAGAAGGAATCAGAACCGTTGGTCTCTGACAGTGCCTGATGGTTCTGCCTCACAGTGCGGTGACGTCACAACATCCTGCTGAGGGAATGTTGTTGATGCTGAAACAAAAGGGGAGCTGAAGGAATGGCAGGAATTCCTGGCACTCCAGGAGGGAGGGAGGGAGGGCAGAGTGCTGCCAGAGGCACAGGAGAGCCCTGATGAGCTTTCCCTCCCACTGATGGTGTTTGATCCTGGTTTCGTGTTGAGGGATGTTAGGAGGTGTTGGTGTCACATATCCCTGGGTCCAGCCAGGTGTCCCTGTGTCCAGCCCTGTGTCCCTTGGTCCACTCGTGTGTCCCTGGGTCCAGCCCTGTGTCCCTCTGTCCAGCCCTGTGTCCCTCTGTCCAGCCATGTGTCCCTGTGTCCAGCCAGGTGCCCCTGTGTCCAGCCCTATGTCCCTGTGTCCACTTACATGTCTGTGTGTGCACTTATGTGTCCCTGTGTCCAGCCCTGTGTCCCTGTGTCCAGCTGTGTATCTCTGTGTCCACTTACGTGTCTGTGTGTGCACTCATGTGTCCCTGTGTCCTGTCACATATCCCTGTGTCCAGCCATGTGTCCCTGTGTCCAGCCCTGTGTCCCTGTGTCCACTCATGTGTCCCTGTGTCCAGCCATGTGTCCCTGTGCCCACTCATGTGTCCCTGTGTCCAGCCCTGTGTCCCTGTGTCCAGCTCCCCCTGGCTCCCTCAGCCACATCAAGGGAGTGCTCTGGAGGAGGAAACCTCAGCGAACCAGGCAATTGGGAAAAGCTGGATTTGATCTGGGGCACGGGAAGGGAATTTGCACCATGGATGACTCCCCATCCCTTGCAGTGTCCGAGGCCAGGCTGGACACTGGGGCTTGGAGCACCCTGAGACAGTGGGAGGTGTCCCTGCCTCGGATGTTCTTTAAGGTCCCTTCCCACCCAAACCATTCTGGAATTCTGTCAGACTCTGGAGCAGGTTGCCCAGAGAAGCTGAGCTGCAAAGGGAGCCGCAGGATAGGAGGAAGCAGCTCCAGGCTGTGCCAGGGAGGGTTTAGGGTGGATATCAGGGAGAATTCCTTCACCAAAGGTTGTCAAGCACAGGGATGGTGTCCCCATCCCTGGGGGATTTCAGAGCCCTGCGGATGTGGCACTTGGGGACGTGGGGCAGTGGTGGCCCTGGCAGTGCTGGGGATGGTTGGACTGGATCTTAGAGGGCTTTTCCAGCCTCAGTGATTCTCTGGTTGTGCCAGGTTGGGTGAGGTGATCCCCCCTGGTTCTGTTCCATGTTTCCATCACCAGTGCTGCAGATCCTGCTCAGTGATGGTCACAACAATAAACCTGGGCTTGGTCTTCAATGATGAATTTGCCTCAACAGCGTCCTTCGGCCAATCCCAAGTAATTAAACTCATTAACATCTCCTTGATGACCCTTTTGCTTTGGTGGCCTGAGGTTGAGCAGTTCCTGCCCTGTTTACCCTCACCCACCTCATGGCCTGTGGGAAGGAGTTCACAGATCAGCTACAGCAATTTCCAAACTGTAGAAAACAAACCCTCATTAGTTTCCTATATCCAGCCCTTGTGCTGAGGATTTGGGAGATGGGATTTAATCTCCAGCAACATTTAATTTCATGTTCCCAGCAGGGGGGTTGCTGTAAGTGGGGACTGAGCTCATCACATTAAATCTGGAAGTAAAATGCTTTTATTTCTCTGCCCTCACAGTGGTGGCTCTCCCAGACTCAGCTTTTCTCTTTCAAAAGCTGCTGCTCTTCCACTTCATTGTCAAATCCTCCATCAAACCTCCAAGCAGGGGCTGCAAACCCAACAAAATTTGTCATGGACACAGATTAACCATATCCAGGCTAAATACCTGAATCCATGGGGCAGACCAGCAAAGCCAGGCTTAAAACTGGGTTCTCTTAAAGCCACACATTTTAGACTGTGTTGCAGTTTCTGGAGGTGCTCAGACTGTGAAAAGACTCATCCTAACAATTGGAAAACTGAAAAAAAGAAATCATTCAGCCATTTTTGAGGGGGAAGAAGTTGAAGACAAGCCCTCACTGCTGTCCAGACTAAACAGAATCACCGTGGCTCTCTTGGACTCAGCTCTAGGGCTGTGTTTGCTGAGGGCAAGAGGAGGAGCTCCTGCCTGGGGTCTGGGTGGAAACCTAGAATATTTCCTGAATAAAACCTGGAATATTTCCTAGGGCTGGAGAAGCAGCCCTGTGCTCATGCAGGGCTTACCCAGCAGTTGTGCTCCTCCTCCTCTTCCTCCCAGGCTCCGGCACGCCGGGATGTGCTGGGATGTGCATGTATAATGTAGCAGCCTGCAAAATATGTTCTCCCAGGCTTCTCTTTGCTTTTTAAACCCCCCCTCAAAAAAAAAAACAAAAAAAAATTGCTGTTTTCTGGCAGATTTTTGGTTTTGGATGATTTTTTTTTCCTTAATTTTGCTGCATTTTGTGCTGAAAACATTTCAGCCACACATTGCTCAAGGCTTCCATTTCCAGCTGAAAATTCCCAGGTTGGGGCTGTTGGGTTTCGTTTGTGTATTTGGGGTTTTTTGGGGGGATGAAAAAGAGAAAATATTGCGAGGAAGAGTAATTTAAAGACAGAAGTCATTCCCCATGAATAGATTTGGTTAATTTTTAACCCCACGTGTGCATGAAGCCAGTTTTGATGGAAATTCTCCCAATTTTCAGCATTATCAATGTGAGAGTCAGGAGACAGTGACTCTGTGTTTCTGTGAACATCCACGACAGCTCAGATCCATGAAAAACTATGGAGAGCTCTGCATTACTCAAGGGTTGGACAAGACAACAAAAATAAATCCATGGTTATAATAAACTTTCCAGCCCAAATGTTGGCCCTGGATGGGGTTGTGTAGTCCAGACCCTTGGAGAAGGAATTAATTGTGTTGGGCCATCACCACCACTGAAATTTGGGGTTTTTCCAGCTAGCTGAGGACTGCCAGTCCCAAGGATTTTGTGGTGGACGGGGAAAATGATGGTGAACTGGGAAAAAATCCAGCCAAGGGCAATTCCAGAAGGACTGGATGGTGTTGGAGTGGTTTCTGGCTTATCTTTTAGCTGGGAAGGGTTTAAACCCAAAGGTTGGGTTCAATCCTTCATATAAATGCAACAGTTGGGTGCAATCCTTCATTTAAACCCAACAGTTGGGTGCAACCCTTCATTTAAACCCAACAGTTGGGTTCAATCCTTAATTTAAACCCAAGAGTTGGGTTCAATCATTAATTTAAACCAAATGGTTGGGTTCCATCCAATGGTTGGGCTCAACACTTCATATAAACCCAAGCTGGGTTCAACCCTTCATTTAAACCCAGTGGTTGGGTTCAATCCAGTGGATGGGTTCAGCACTTCGGATAAACCCAACAGTTGGGTTCAGCACTTCATTTAAGCCCAAGAGTTGGGTTCAGTCCTTCATTTAAACCTAGGAGTTTGGTTTAATCCTTCATATAAGCCCAAGAGTTGGGTTCAACCCTTCATTTAAACCCAAGAGTTGGGTTCAACCCTTCATTTAAGCCCAACAGTTGGGTTCAACCCTTCATTTTAACCCAAGAGTTGGGTCCAATCCTTCATTTAAGCCCAAGAGCTGGGTTCAACTCTTCATTTAAGCCCAAACGTTGAGTTCAACCCTTGCTTTAAGCTCAACAATTGGATTTAGCCCTGTATTGACTACAGGGTTGAGCCCAACACAGCCAGACCCTGCAGCTGGGGGAGGTTTAGTTCTCAAACGCCGTTTCATGGGGAGGGACCCCAAACTGTGCCATCTGCCCTGCTCCTGGTCACTAATTCTCTGCTCCTCTGGTTTGTTTTTCTCCATTCCAAGGTGGGCCTTAATGTTCTGATCCAGAGAGCAAACAAGTTTACCCCGGCCACTCGCCTCCTGATCCAGAGGTTTGTGCCATTCCCTGCTGTCGGTAAGGAAAAATTCCTTTTCTTTGTATTCCACGTGGTGGCTGCAAACCTGCAGGTGGCCAGAAGCCACTGAGATGGACACAACTCCTTCCTTCCCCTCAGTGTCCCCTCAGTGGTGGTCCCTGAGCGGGGGCAGGCAGGGACAGGACTCTGCAAAGCAGAATTTTGGCAGAAAAATGCTGCAAAGCTGCTGGTGAAGGCAGCTCCTCAGGCTTTCCAGCTGCACTTTGCACTCAGAAGCAGCTTCAGAAGTGATCAGCACTGAGTGGTCCTCGACCATTCCAAGCTCAGAGCATTTCATTTGCAAGATCTGCGTTGAGCTGTGTCAAATCTTCAAATCAGCAGCAGCACTGTGGTTACTGTACAACAAAATGCAAAGAAATGGTTCTGCTCTGAAAGTGCAGATTTGTGAGAGCCACTGATTAAGAGCAGCCCCAAGAGTGTGCAGAACTGAGGCTGCTCCTGGCTCGGTGGAGCATTTTATTGGGGTTTTTATCAGCCCTGTGTTTGAGGGCAGGGATGCTCTGCACTCAGACTCCAACCTCCAGCACATGCTGAGTTATTTTAGCCCTGAAGAAATCCCCAGTGGCTTTGGGGTAATTTTTTGTGTAAGCTTGTTTATTTACAAAGATGGTTCAAAAATTGCCCTGGAGGCATGGAGGAAATCACTAAAAAATGGGGTTTGCTCCCTGTTCCAGGTTCCTTTTTCAGCCATATAATGCCAAATTTTCCTTTCTGTGCAAGTGCCACATCCTCAGAGCTCTCCTGAGCCCCTTCCCCTGTCTGCTGCTCTCACTTTCTCTGGCCTTTCTGCTCCTTTTTTAGCAGAGAACTGGCTGTTGTGTCCCTCCAGCCCTCAATTCCCAAGCTGCTGGATTTTTCCCCCCTCTTTTCTGCCACAAAAGCAGCTGGGGGATGGAGATTGTGCTCTGGGGGTTGCACTGAGCATTTTCCTCGTACACCAGGGATCTGTGGGCATTGTTGTTGTTTTCCTGGGACTTTTCTGGGATCTGTTTTAGGGGGATTCAGCTTTCCTTGGGTTTTTACAACCAGGAGAGCACGAGGGATGAGTTCCAGCCCTGGAGACAGCTCTGAGGGGTGTTTGAGTTCAAAGGCACTCAGGAAATCCTTGCTGCAGGGTTGATCTGCTTTCACACCAAGGTGTTTGTGCTGGCATTGATTGAGGAGCCATAATTAATTTGTTTAGCCTGTAATTAATTCTCCAGCTAATGTTTTATTTGTCTTGCTTGGTTATGAGCCAGGACATCAGGGATCCTCCCACTAATTGCTGGTTTGTGGTTTGCAGACCTGGACAAACCCTCAATTAATTATTTTTGAATCTCCAGCCCCCAGCAGAAAGGCAGGAATTCTCTGTTTCTACATGAAAAGGCAAACACTGGGGTGAAGCTCTTGCTCCAAAAACCCCAGGGAGGTGGTGCTCAGGGATGGGGCTTAGTGGTGGATCTGGCAGTGATGGTTGATGGTTGGACTTGATGATCTTAGAGGTCTTTTTCAGCCTTAATAATTCTGTGATTCTGTGAAATTAGAGAGTTTTCCCCATCCCTTCCTTGCCTCCCTCTGCACTGAACTCCAGAGCTGTCCTGGTTGGGGGCAGCTGGAAAACTGGAAGGACATCCAAGCTTGAGGGTCCCATCCCGAGTCACCATGGGAGGGGCAGCTGCTGCTGGGGTGGAAGGCAGCCCAAACTCCAGCAGGGATGTTCCTGAGGACTCCACGGAGCTTTGGGAAGCTGGGATGGGTGCTGGGAAAGGTCTGGGTGCCCTCAGAGAGGTCTGTGTCTTCTCCAGGCCGTGTGAAGGTTGTGTTTGCACAGTCAGTGAGCGCCCACCTGCAGCAGCTCTGCCTGGAGGACACCTTTAACACCAGTGCTGCTGGGTCAGGCCCTGCCCTCACCCTCCCCCAAGGTCAATTTGTAGCAGCTGAAAACCCCAAATTGTCCAAAAAATCCCGCCCAGGACCAGGGGTTGGATCCAGGAAACCAAGGCAGGGGAGCAGCTCCTGGGGGTGGCCAAGGCCCTGCAGAGCCAGGGGCTGCCCCGCTGGAAAAGGGGTTTGGGGTCGGGGTTGGGGCATCCTCTGGGGGTGAAGGATGGAAAAGCAGGGAAGGGAAGGAGGTCTTGGAGCCTGAGTTTGAGCAGGGAGGGGCTGGATCCTTTCTCAGAGGTGAGGAGGGGAAGGCTCTCGGTGCCCAGGGGAATTCAAGGAACCCAATTCACCCTTTCCTTCCCCAGAACTGGGTGTGAACAGCTGGCCACAAGGCCAGGGTGCCACTGGTGAGGGTGTGCTTTATACTGGAGATGTTCATGGCTAAAAAACCTCAGAAAACCCCAAAAATCCCATCCCAAACCTGATCTGAAGGAAATTGAAGCTGATGGGAAGATCCTCAATGGAGAGAAGGGAGAGGGAGGAAGGATTTCTTCTCCTTGGGCTTTTTTTTGTGTGTGTGTGGTTAAAATTGCTGTGTTTAGGTGATGCCCAAGGACAGCTTTAGAGTGTGGAAAGCACCCTGGGATAGAAAATATCCCTACAAACACCCAGGAGTGGGGTGGTGCCTTGGTTTGGAGCCCGAGCCCAGTTTCCTCAGAGTGCTGTCACAGCCACAGTTCCCATGACCACACTCTCTTCCCAAATCCTGCAGATCACTTTGTCTGCACATATATTTATTTATTTCTCACCCCCCCACCCTCGTGCATTTGAGAAGTCCACGAGATCCAAGTTTAGCCATAATTAGCAGCGTTTCTGCTCCCTCAGAAGGCAGAAGGGGAGCGGCTGCGTGAGCACCGCGTCTCAGACAAACGGGCTGGAAGCAGCTCTTGGGTTTGGGACCAGGTCACGCAATCCAGAGCCTTGGAAAAGAATCTTGGGAGCATCAGGGCTGGCCACCCACCCTGAGTCTGTCAGGAACTCTGTGCCAGGGCATCCCTGGCCAAAGCAGCTCTGCTGGGCTGTTTGATCTGCTCGGTTTTGATTGACGGCGAGAAGGACGGGGCGTGCGAGTGTTAAAAACGAAAAAAAAAACAGGGGCTAAACTTTCTTTAAATGAAAGGCCTTGTTTTGTTTTTCATCTGGGATTCAGGAGCTGAAGGGTTGGGAACACAGATATTTTGATAGATGGGAAGAGTGGTCTGGTAGTTGGAATATTAAAGAGAGAGACAGAGTGTGCGTGTGTGTGTGTTCCTCTCCCTCTCGAGTGGAAGGAGCATTTGTCACCACAAATCATCCTTGATTGCACAGAGCTGCCTTCGGAGAGGGCTCACCCACCCACCACCCTCAAAAAATTAGACATTTGTTATATGACATGAATTGAGATTAATTAGCGAATATTAACCCATCAAGCAGTGCAGAAACACATTTTTGGAAGGCACTGGTACTTGCAGCAACAGTGGGTTTGTCTCAGTTCTGGGTGGAAAGTTTGCAGGGAAATGTGGTGTGGGGGGTGCTGGAAAATGCCACTTGATCAGCCCAAAAGTTTTGTGGGAATGAGCAGCTTTTCCCTGGGAGAAGTTGGGAAGTGCCTGAGCGAGGGGAGGGGCTGCACATGGGAGGGTGGTGCTCAACCCCAGCTCTTGATCAGACTTGAGAGACAGAATTTGGGGTCATCTCGAGGCCTCAAAAGCCACAGGCTGGGCAAGGAGAAGGGGTTAAAAGGTCCTGGTGGACAGAGCCATTTTCCCCCTAAAATGTGTGGAATCATGGAATGGTTTGGGCTGGAAAGGACCTAAAGACCATCTGTTTCCAACCACAGGCAAGGACACCTTGCACTAGACCTTCACTTGTTGCCCCAGAGGAAGAAAAATTGGTTATTATTCTCCTTGAGAATCCCATGTTTTTTTGGGGATCGGAGCAATTCCCCTCAGCAGATTGAGGGAAGGAGATCTGGAGGGCTGTCGGGGCAAACAGAAGCTGCCAGTGGGGACTGAGCAGGGCTGATCCTCCTGCCTTTCTCCTCCTCAGCCAGTGCCAACATCTGCAACGTGGTCCTGATGAGGCACACGGAGCTGGAGGAAGGAATCGATGTGTTGGACAATAATGGGAACATTGTCGGCTCTTCCAGAGTTGCTGCCAAACACGTGAGTAGCAGGAGCTGGGAGAGCTGGGACACAGCTGATTCCAGGCCCAACACATCCCACAGCCTCTGGAATCCGTGGCTTTAGGAGCTGGGAGTGGGGGAGATGCAGAGAACACGGATTTGTGTCGTGCAGGGAAATCTGGGGGCTGGCCCTGCTGGTTTGGAAGGGCACAGTGACAGGACAGATCCTGTGCCTGGTGCTTCCACAGGAATTCCTTGTGGAGTACCCAGCAGAGATCCCTCACACCTTTTCCCAAATGAGGAGGACTCAGGCTTGGAGCTGAGCAGCTTTTCAACCCTTCCCTGCCAAACCTGCACTAAAAACTGCCCCCCGAAGCTGGCTGAGGGCAGCCAGATGTTTTTAACCTCGTTAGCAGCTGGTTTGCTTTCCCTGTAACCCACTCTGTGCCATCTGCCTGGAACTGTTCCCTTCCCATCCCTGGGTGCAGTTCTGGCTCCTGAGCATCCCCTGAGCTGTTGTTTCCAAGTGGGCTCTCACTGAGATGTGAAGCTGTGCTGAGCACACGCCCAGGCACAGGAGTTAATAATATAATGCTTGGCATTTCCCTCCCTCCTTCTGTCCAAGGCACTCCAGAGACAGCAATTAATGCACAGCTCTGCAGTCCTCGGCAGGAACGGGGAGATCTCGAATAGCTCTCCATATTGTTGGTTAACAGGGGGATTGAAACAATCTGCTGAAGGGCTCAGAGACACTTCTTGGAGCCAGTTTTCCTCACTTCCATTAACTGGCTCCAGGACCCGCTTTCCCCTCTCCATCCTGATGGCTGAAAGAGAAAATGAAGGTTTAAAGTGAAGGTGCTGTGAGAGCGATGTAGGTGGAGCTTAAACATAAAATTTGGGAGTTCTGGGAACTTCTGCTCAGCTGCCATCCAATCCCAGCGCTTCTTCCTGGATAGGTTAATCCTGGTTTTTGTCATGTGAAACGTGGCAGATCCTCAGTGTGACACAGCTGTCCCTGTCTCAGGGTTTGTTGTGACGTAGATGTCCCTGTGACATAAAATCATGGAATGCTTTGGGTGGAAGGGACCTTAAATCTCATCCAGTGCCACCCCATCCATGGGCAGGGACACCTCCCACTGTCCCAGGCTGCTCCGAGCCCCAATGTCCAGCCTGGCCTTGGGCACTGCCAGGGATCCAGGGGCAGCCACAGCAAATCTGGGAATTCCAGCCCAGCCCCTCCCCACCCTCCCAGCCAGGAATTCCTTGCCAAGATCCCAGCCCAATCTCCCCTTTCCCAGTGGGAGCCATTCCCTGGGTCCTGTCCCTGCAGGCCTTGTCCCCAGTCCCTCTCCAGCTCTCCTGGAGCCCCTTCAGGCTCTGGAAGATCTCTGGGCCTCAATAAATCCAAACCCTGCTTTGGTTGCTCCTTCTGGTGAGTCTGGCCAGGAAGGAAGAATCGGTGGAGGCACAGTGTAGCTCCATGGTTGGGGTTTTCCAGGGAGAGGAGAGCCCTGAGTGTCCCAAATCCCTGCAGGGAACAAACCAGCAGTGATGGAAAACAATTCCTGGAGCAGCAGCAAGGAGCTGCATCCCCAGCACGGGGCTGAGATCAAAGCTCAGCCCAGGCAGGAAGGGCTGCAAGTGCTGCTCGGCCCATGGTGGGATATTTCCCCTACAACATCTCCCCTACAACGTTTCCCCCACAACATTTCCCCTACAACATTTCCCCCACATTTCCCTCACAGCATTTCTCTCACAACATTTCCCTACAACATTTCACCTACATTTCCTCCACAGTGTCTCCCCTACAACATTTCCCCTCCAACATTTCCCCTCCAGCATTTCCCCCCAACATTTCAACTCCAACATTTCCTCCACAATGTCTCCCCTACAACATTTCCCTACAACATTTCCCTACAACATCTCCCCTACAACATTTCCCCTACAAT
>VXBC01010700.1:92430-102959 GCA_013399945.1 Ploceus nigricollis
CAGCAGGAATTTCTCCATGGAAAGGGTGCTCAGGACTTGGAAGTGCCCAGGGAGGTTTGGAGTGCCCATCCTGGAGGGATTTCAAAGCCCTGTGGATGTGGCACTTGGGGATGTGGGGCAGTGGTGGCCCTGGCTGTGCTGGGGATGGTTGGGCTTTGTGATCTCCGAGCTCCTTTCCAACCCCAAGCATTCCATGATTCCCTGGTGCCACAGCCCTTCCTACATCTGGCTGAGCTTCCCGAGGGTTTGGAGAGCCTGGCCCTGCCCGGGGCTCTGCCCTGCTGACCAAAGGCCTGGGAGGAGATGACCCAGAGCTGCTGGAAGGGCCAGGAGACCCTTCCCAGGCTCCCAACGAGCCACCACCACCTCTCCCCGCTGGCAGCAGCAGAAGACACAGTGACCATCCTGGTCCTCCCTTCCCCCACCCCGGAGCAGCATCCGTCAGTCCCCATGACCCTCCCCCTCCCAAAATTGGCTGCTTTCTCCCTTCTTCTCCCCCCNTGCCAAATCCATCTGCTCCTGTCTCCCCTAGCTGCCTTCCATATCGTTCCAGGATCCCTGGCAGCCAGCCTAGACCTATCTCTCTCCCTGCACTCTCCGGAGCACATTCCTTTCTACACCTTTTCCCGAGCTGGGATAGAAATGAGTATCAACCCCAAACAAAAAGCATCTGCTTTCTGCCTGCTGCTGCCTCACCGGCCGCGCCTGCACGTTACACCCGTGTCAGCAGCCATGCAAAACACACACAACCCCCCGCTCGCACCCAGCCGCGAGCGGCTGCCGGGATTTGGGGCGCCGGGAGCTCCCCCGCGCCCGCTCCCGCGCCGGCTCCGCAGCACCAGCTGTGACCACCGCACCATTTGTTCCTCCAGCCCACGCCAGCACTCGGAGCCAGTTCTTTATCACCCCAATTAGCCTTGTCTGAGCTGATGAGAGGAGAGAGGCTTCCACTGCAAGGCAGGGATGGGGGGAAGAGAGCTGGAGAGCCGTGGGTACCCGGGAGGCGATTCCCAGCTTTGTTCCCTGGGAGGGATGGATTTCACCGGGGCAGGGGCACCGGTGCTGGCATTGCTGCCATCCTGCCTGAGCTACCTGAGCGATGCTGGTCTGTGAACAGGTGCTTCCTAAGGTTCAGGGCACAGAGTTTTTTGGGGTTTTCCCCCTTTTTCCCCTTGTGTTCTTGGCTGTCTGCCAGAGGGGAAGGAGCATCCTCAGGCTTCACCTGCTCCCAGGGGCTGGGATGGGCTGTGGTTCATCCCAGCCACGTTTCTGGGTGAGCTGGGAGGTGCACCCTGGTGGTGTCCCCAGTGAGGATCTCCTTGGATCTATGGCAAAGCTCACAGGGCGCTGAAGGAATTCCTGCTTCTGCCACGGCCTCGTTGGAGAGCTTCCCGTGTTGGATACCAAGCTGTCAGTGCAACCATCAGCCCCAAATCCTGGGGTTTACCCCAAACAACCCCCTTGTAGCACTCTCTGGAGGTGGTGCTTCCCACCCTGGGTCCCTCAGTGCTGCTGGGAGCTTCTGTCCCTCCTGGACTTCTGCTGGATTCATTGGTGAAGGCCCTTTCCCGGTAACACCCCAGCGCCATCATCCCAAAGCCAGGAAGGGGATCCCTCCTTTGCCCTGGCACAGATAGAACTGGGAAGAAGAGGATGGACAAGATTCAACCCCAGTCCCATGGTGGGCACTTGGTTTGAAGGGACAAAGTCCCCTGTGTGGGACAGTGAGACAGGTCCCATCAGTGTAGGCCCAACCTGCTCCTCAGAGCACCCTCCAAGGCAGCTGCTCCTTCACAGGAGGGTTCCCAGCATGGCCATGACCATGATCGGGGTCGTCTTGGCAGCTGAGACACCAAAATCTTGACCAGGAACTTTGGTCTCCACATGTGTCACAATTCCGTGGCCAGCTGGCTGAGCAGGTCCAGGATTCTGGACAGCTGGAACAGCAAAACCCCAAAAATGAGTGAAATTACACTTTCCAACAAAAAACACCAACAAGGGAGTCAAAGACTGGTGCACAGCAAGGTTGTGATTTAATGTTGTCTTGATACCTGTAACCCACCACCATCTCCCCGTTCTTCTCCATCTGATTTCCATCATCCTCCTGATGGATTTCCGAGCAGCTTTCCCAATTTCCTGTCCATTTTTCCTCGGTGCAGATGCAACCCTTGGAGCTCCTGAGTCTCTAGAGCAGATTTTAATCCCTTCTTGATTAAAGTCAGCCAGAAGGAGACCTGAAGAGGAGGCTCCAGTTCCACCAGTCACCCCAACATCTTCTTCACCCCAACCCAACCTCAGTTCCTCCAACATCTTCCCAGGCTTCGGGAAGGTGTTTGAGTTTGGTGTCACAGCTCCAAACCGGTGTCTGTGACTGGTGGTGTCACAGAGGCCCCTGACTGGGTGCCCATCCTGCATGAGAACCATGGAATCGTTAAAATGGAAAAGCCCTCAGGGTCCATCCAGCCCAACCATTCCCCCAGCGCTGCCAAGGCCACCACTGAGCGTGTCCCCAAGTGCCACATCCATGTGGTTTTTGAGCACTTCCACCTTAGGCATGAATTCCCAAGTCCTTCTGCTCAGTCACCAGAACTATCCCACCTCCATCCCATCTCCCTGAACCCACCTCAGACCCCTTTGTACAGCCTTGCCGTGGATGAAGAACCCATCCCCCATGCAGGGAAAGGAGCTGTTTCCCCCCTGGACCAGGGGATGGAAGCTGGAATGATCTACAAACAATTATCTCATCTCTTCCTTCCACCAAGACAGGCTCAGCTCTGCCTAAACTATTCTTGATGGGTTCCCTGTAATTTGTGCTGAAAACTTCCCACCACAGACGCCCCACACCTTCCCTGAGCAGTCGGCTGCGATATTTTGCTCTTCCCACCAGGATACTCTTCCTGCTGTTCAGCTTGGATTGTGCTCGCTGCTTCTTGAATTGTGTCCCAAGAGAGCGTGAGCACAACACTGCTCCTTCCTTCCCTCTCCCAGCCTGGTGCACATCCCCCCGCGCAGCCTCACGCTTCCAGCCCGGCACGTCCCCGTCCCCAGCGCGCCCCGGGGCTTTCCGAGCGCTGATCTGGGCTCCACCAGGGCAGCTGTGGCTTCCTTGGGGCTCCCAGTTCTCCAAACCATTGGGGAGGGTGGGACTGGGGGGCCTCTCCGTTCGGTTTCTGCGGAGGCTCCCCAGGAGCAGGTTGGGTTTGAGCTGCCCCATTTCCCAAGCCCTGATGGACGGTCAGTGCTGACCCTCCCAATTCCAGGTGGAATTCATTTCAAAGCACTGAATGCCAGGATCACTGAGGTTGGAAAAGCCCTGTGAGATGACAGAATCCACGCTGTGACCCATCCCCACCTTGGCACCAGTGTGGCATCACCCCATCCATCCATTCCTTGAACCCCAGGCTGGCCGCTCCACTTCCCACCTGGATATTTTCCTCGCGGTGCTTGAACCCACCCAGCCCCAAAACCCCGGAGCTTTTCTGTGTGTCCCTGGCAGAAAAATCCCCACACAATGGGAGGAAAAGCTGCGTCAGAGGCAGGCAGAGCAGAGTTAATCCTCCCTCGAAAGGGATCCGTCGGATCCGGATCTCCTGCACCTTTCCCAGTGCTCTCCCGGCACAATGCTTCACTTTGTGCTGCAGCACTGAAAGGAATGGTGAAGTTGCTAATAATGGCACTAAAAGAAAATATGCTACATCTGTTATGGATAGCAGTACAAAATTAGCTGATCACACCTCTGACACCCAAGATGTCTTCACTTAAAATACTCGTTGGCTTTACTTTACATAATTTGCTGATTATATTTAAAAGAAATACAATTTTGCAATTACTGTTCTTTCTGGTGTGCTATCTATGCATCATTTTCTTTTTATGTTTATATATTTCTCCTTCATTAGTGCAGTCTGAAGGGTGATTAGATCCCTTCAAACATTTTACAGAGGTTAAACGTTGATTAAGATTTAATTATTACTGTAAATAGCTTGGAATGACATATGGTGCAAAAACCTGACATATGTGCATTTGAATAAATGAAGTGCTATTTCCCATGATGCTTCAGTAGCTGTTTAACAGCTTTGCTGAAGGGTTATGTTGCACCTCATGTTAAGATTGCTTTGATGTTATATTTTGTTGGGTTTTTGCAGCTGAAAGCTAAGAACAGTTTTTCCAGTTTTTAAAAACATTGAATATTTTAAATACCTAAATTGTTTTGCACAAATTTTTGCTAATTTGTCTAACTAGGTTAAACATTTTCAAAAGCATTTCGATTTTTAACGTGGGTTCCTCGCATTGTGTCAGCACCAGCGTGGGTTCGGTGTATAGGATTTCAAAAATTCCAGGTTTTCCCAGGTGTCCTGGCCCGGCTGGGAGCGGGGTCTTCGCTCCCCGAGAGGACCAGGAGCGCCATGGATCCCTCCTGGAGATGCAGAGATTCCCAGGGATTTCAGAGCAGGGGAAAGCTTCAGGAGAAGCTGGCGGAGGGAAAAAATTAGGGAAGGGATGGAGATTTCACGGAGCTGGAGAAAGGGGCAGGAAGGGTTTGGCTGTGAGGGTGGAGCCCAGCGAGGCTCTTCCCTGGTGGCACCACCTGGGCTTTGCCAGGTCCAGATTTGGGCTCCGGCTCCCTCCGAGCTGCAGGGAAAGGAAGGGATGGAAAACTGGGATGGGTGGGATGCGTTGGAGCCTCAGACACTCTATAATTCATTGAGCACTGCCAGGCAGAGAACGTGCAGCGTTTCGTGTGCTGCAAACCCATCCAGCTCGGGGGGGCTGGGGACTGGAGCACGGCACACCAAACACCAGGAAAAGGCGTGATTGGCATGGAATGGTCTCCATCTCCTCCTTCTCCTCGTTGATCGATCGATCCGGGGGTTCTGATCCCGCTCCTCTTTGCCCCCACAGATCGAGACGTCCCAGCTGGAGCCAGAGATCGCCATGGCCACCACCAGTAAGACTGTGGTCTACAACAAAGGGTTGTGAGTGGAAGAGGAGCATCCCAGCCCAGAAGGTGTGGGGAGGGAAGAGGGGAAGCTCCAGCCCCCGCCTGGGAGGAAGCAAACAACAACAAGAAGATGAAATAATAGAGCTCAGTGATAGGAGCTGCTCCCGGCAGCCCGGGAGTGAATTAACACCTGCAGAGAACTGACACCTCACACCACTCACAAAGATTAATATTAAAAGTTTTAACTTAGCAACGGGAGCAGCAACTACAACAAATAAAATCACGTTGAACCACTTTAGAACTAGCTAACAAAACTCAGAATTACTGGCACTGCATGGAGGGAGTTCAGGGCCGAGCTCACGTGGTCAGAGCTGCCTGCACGACGCAGACGTCACCCAGCACATCTTGTGTTCATGGGAGCTCAGCCTCCACTGCTGCTGCACAGCACCAGCTCTGCAGAGACCAAGGGGAGCGTGGATGTCATTGATCAGGGATTGGGAATGCCCAGTATTGGTTTCCTGCTGATCCCACCCCAGCACTCGTGCGCTGAAGAGGAATTCCACGTCCGTGTGCCCGGCGAAGGGCTCGGCTGTGCCCCTCCATCCCTCCTCCTCCTCCTCCTCCTGCAGACACTGCTGGTGGCATCCTGCCCTTCACTGCGAGACTGGCTGGCCCTGGATCCCACCCCCAGGAATTCCACAGGGGCTTTGGCCTGGGTTTCAAGATCCTGGAAAGCCAAGGTTCCCACAGGTGGAGTGTTGGAGCAGAAGTGATGCTGGAGCTGCTCTGTTCCTCAGCACAGCCCTGAAGGGGGTTTGTCCCACCCAGCACCCTCTGCCAGGGATGTTGCTAATCTGAGGTGGTTGGCTAAGCCACGCTTTGCTGAGCTGGTGTCTAAGGATAGGATGTGGTTTAAGTTTGGATCAATCCCCAGCTGGGCAAGGAGTTGGACAAGGATCATTGCAGGCCCCTTCCAACTGGAATTCCTCCTCTCCTCNTCTTCTCTCCCCCATTTTTGCCAACCCCTCCACCCAGCAAAGCCAACTCTGCCCAAGGCCTTGTGCTGCTGCAGACAAGGACCCAAAGCCAGGTCCTGGCAGCTGTGCTAAGCTGATGGCTGTGACACTGCACCTTCAGAGGGGCCACTGCCCTCTGGGGACATCTGTCTGTCTGTCTGTCCCTTCCAGGGCTCTGCTTTGGGGTGGTTAAAGGGGAGGGCTGAGTCACCCCCACACTGCACCAAGTCAGGCCCTCCCTGGGTTTGGGGCCACAGTTTGGCTTTCTGGCATCTCAAATTTCAGCCAAATTCAACACAAATTCAACACAATTCACAAAATTCAACACAAATTCACCCAAAATTCAACCCTGAGGGACTCCCTCAGGTTCATTTGGAGCATGGCCACCAGCAGAGCATTCCAGAGGCAGGGTGTCCCTGCAGGATCCATGTCCCTGCAGGACCCATGACCCTGCAGGACCCATGTCCCTGCAGTATCCATGTCCCTGCAGGACCCATGTCCCTGTAGGATCCATGTCCCTGTAGGATCCATGTTCCTGTAGGATCCATGTCCCTGCAGGATCACCGTGGGGAGGGCACTGTGGTGGTGTTGGAGTGGCACAGGCTCTTACCCTTCAAATGCCAATTTCTTGTGGGGTTGGGGAGGGTGGGGGGAAAGGGGAAACCAAATCACCACTGACACAGAATGTATTTGATGGATTTATTGCAATGCCTGGAACTGGGAGGCCTGAGCCCCCCAGGTGTGGAGTCAGGAACGGGAGCCACACGATGGGGCAGCTCAGGGCCACTGATTGTGTCCCGGCCTGGTGTAAATCAGGAGTGATTGCACAAAAGGGATCGATGCTGTGGGTTTATTTACACATCAGCAGACAGGACAGGAGGGGCCAGCTCCAGGCCCTGTTCTGGGACAGCTCCTGGTCCCAAACACTGCTGGAAACCCAGAGCGGGCCCCGCTCGCCCTGGGGCTGCTCTGGATTTACACCCGGCCCAGGAGAGCTGGACCGGGCCCAGTGGAGTTCCTTTAATGCACTAGATGAGATGAATGTACATTCCAGAGGATGAGGCCACCCCAGCTGGCATTGGGGGAGGCCACAAGGAGGTGACAGCTGTCCTGGGGACATTTCCGTGGCCATCTGTCCTAGTGGCAGCACGCTGGGAGCGGATAACTCCTGCAGCAGTGAGGGGGAGCGCAGGGAAGGGCAGAAGGGATGCCTGGAACAGGCCCTTTCCGTGGGGCCGTGGGGTGCTGGGGGTGCAGCACATCCATGGGGGTGTGTGGGGCAGGGAAAGGCTCCTCTGAGGTGGAATTCCCGTTAGCCAAGGGCAGCACTCGCTGCCTTCCTCCTGCAGGCTGGGGAGCAGGGCTGGGGCAGAGGCAGCGCTGGTGCTGAAGGGGAAGGCTCCTGGCTCGGGTGCCTGGCTGGTGCAGCCTTCCCCCTTCCCCTGGGTTCTGCTCAAAGCTTCCTCATCCCAGGCTTTTGTCTGGAGGAGGGGGAAGGAGGAAGGGATGGAGGCAGTGAGATTCCGGAGAGAAGGGAGCGGTGGTTTGGGTTTGTGGGTGATCACAAAGCCAAGGTGTGCTGTCTGAGCTGGGGTTACCTGCAAGCAATTTCCAGGGGATGAAAGGAGGCTGGGCTTTGCTGCCATCGAGGAAAAACAGGGATTGATCAAGTTCTGCCTTGGGAAAGAGCCGGCTCCCGGTTTTCTCCGTGATGGGAGTGGGTGTGGGTGCACACACATCACCTGCAGGATCACACATCATTAGCAGGGGTGCCCATCCCGTTAATCCAGCGATCATCAGCAGGGGCTGGATCAGCTCGGAGCAGAGACCCGGGATTTATTAAAGCCAGGCAGCTCCAGGGAATGCAGAGGGCCTGATCCTGCGGGAGGGGCTGGGACCAGCTTGGGGATGTCAGAGGAGCTGTGCTGTGAGCGTGGCTCGGCTCAAAGGCAGCTGCTCCGTCAAACAAGTGACAATCAAAGGGCCTAAATGAGTCTGGATTTGTCGTCTGCCCGCACAAACCCCGTCAGACTTGTTTGGCTTTGTGTGGCAGCAGAATGGGACTCAGGCAGCTCAGCAGGGATTGTGCTGAGCAATGAAACATCCCAGGCCTGAGTCAGGCATTCCCCAGGGTTACCTCTGCCAGCCTCTGGCAGCTTGGCAGCAGTGCCTGCTCCCAAATTTTGTCCCAGTGTCGCTCCAAATGTGGTCCCTGCCCAAAGCCCTGGGCAGAAGCTCCTGGGGGAGCTGGGGAGAGCCACCAGGCCCTGGGCTCAGTTCCCTTCTCCAGCCTCCTCTGGCAGCACGGAATCCTGGAATGGTTTGGGTTGGAAGGGACCTGGAATCTCATCCCATTCCAAACCCCCACCAGACCAGAGTGCTCCAGGTCCCATCCACAGTCCCTGCAGGTCTGGGGTGGGGACGTGGCTCTGGAGACCCTGAGACTTGTCCCCACCTCTCCCAAAGCCATGTGCATCCCCCTGAGACAATCAGGACACTGCAGATGCCTCTCTGCTGCTCTTCCCCTGGCTGTCCCTGGCTTGGTGACGAGCAGGACGAGGGCTTTGCATGAGGAGCACGTTGTGGTGGCCCTGTGGACCCAAACCTTTGGGCAACCCAGAGTCCTTGGGCATCCCAACATGGGGACACCAAGATCACGACGTCCCCAGCTGAACCCAACGGATTTGGTTCCAGCATCCCAGAGAGGGCTGGGATTGAATTTTATCTGGAAGCAGCAGAAAAGCTCAGCAGCCCCAGCCCTGACCCTCAGGGATCTCCAAAGGCAGTTTCACTGCCAGGCAGATCAAGGCTGGGCTCCCTCCTGGAGCAGCCCCACCACTGGGTGCTCCTGGTCCCTGTCCTGTCCCCGTGGTGGGAGCGATGGAGAGCATGGGAATGTCCCACATGGGAATGTCCCACATGGGAATGCCATGTGGGAATGTCCCACATGGGAATGTCCCACCTGGGAATGCCCCACATGGAATGTCCCACCTGGGAATGCCACATGGGAATGTCCCACTTGGGAATGTCCCATATGGGAACGTCACATGGGAATGTTCCACCTGGGAATGTCCCACGTGGGAATGTCACATGGGAATGTCCCACTTGGGAATGTCCTACATGGGAACGTCCCACATGGGAACGTCATATGGGAATGTCCCACGTGGGAATGTCCCATATGGGAATGTTCCACATGGGAATGCCACATGGGAATGTCCCACTTGGGAATGTTCCACATGAGAATACCCCACATAGGAATGTCACATGGGAATGTCCCACCTGGGAATGTCCCACGTGGGAATGTCACATGGGAATGTCCCACTTGGGAATGTTCTACATGGGAATGTCCCACATGGGAACGTCATATGGGAATGTCCCAGCTGGGAATGTCCCGCTCAGCCCTTGCAGCACGCTGGGGCCGGGACGCGGAGCCGGGAACGCGGTGCCCCGTTAGCGCTGGTTGTTCGGCCAGCGCACGGTGCCGGGAAGACCCCACGGCCCAGCTAACGATACTGTTCTGCACTCTCACTTAATCACTAATTAATCTCCTGATGCACAGAACGGAGCCTTGGCTTTGCGGGAAGAACCCCGAGCGTTTGCATTCCCGATTTCCTGTAATTGGGGAAGGCAGGGAACGGGAGCGCCGCGCCCGCCGCTCCCATCGAGCCGTTCACCTCGGCGCGGAATGATAATGAGACCATCATCTCCCGGAGTATTTAATTAGAAATGTCGCGCTTAATTGATTTCTTGGCTATGTTAATTAAGGAATAATGAGGACCAGGTTGCAGCAAAAGGTGCCAGTGAGAAGTTTGAGTGTCTCTCCTGGAGGATGGGTCTGTTGGCTGCTCCCTGAGCTGGCCAGGGGACGGCCAGGGGACAAGCCCAGGGTGGTGTCACCCATGTCCCAGACCTTCCAGCCTGGGCACAGCTCAGCTCCTCCCGTTTTTCCTTCTTGCTCCTTTTCCTGCTGCCCACCCTGGGGTGTGCCCAGCTCCTGGCAGGATGGGCAGGAGGTCGCTGTGGGCATCACTGGGATGTGGAGTCACCTGGCCAGTGCTGGACCCTGCCACCCGGGCACAGGAGACGCTGGGACATCCCTAGCAATGCCACCTGGCCGAGGGATGTGCTGTCCCCTCCTCTTGGAGGGCTGGGATGGAGATCCAAGCCCGGGATGGCCTTGGGAGGAGCGCGGGGGCTCCCGGGGTGTGTGAGACACCCTTGGGCACAGCTCTGGGTACAGATCAGCTCCCCCAGGATGCTCTGAGGACATTCCCAGGCTGGCATGTGGAGTCCTGGTGCTGGTGACTGTCCCCAGCTCCGGGTGTGTCCCCAGGTCCCTTTAGGAAACACCACTTTGGGTTTTTCCCTGTTTTTTACGTCTTATTCCACATTGGGCATCTCATCCTTGGATCTGAGCACACCCTGACAGCGAATCCCTCGGGAATGGCGAGGGGACAGCTGCCAGCACCGGCGTCTTCCAGCGGGGTGGGCATCTCGGACACCCCGGGACACCCCCGGGACACCTGGGGCACTCCCGGGACACCCTGGGACGCCCCCAGGACACCCCGGGACAC
>VXBC01010701.1:323-19712 GCA_013399945.1 Ploceus nigricollis
CTTTTTTTTTTTTTTTTTTTTTTTTTTTTTTTAACAGCATGGGTTCTCACTCATCTTTCAGTACTAGCCCGCAGTTAGGAAAAAATCCTCAGCGAGGCAGTGCTGTGTCTTGGTCGGTTTGCGGTGGCTCTCGTGTTCACTGAGCCCGAGCAGTCCGCGGCCGTGCGCTGCTGCCCGCCGAGCCTGGANGTTCTCAAGACAAGATGCTCTCTGATGTTTGATCTTTGTCTACTTTCAAGCCTAGTCAACAAGAAGGGAGTTTTAATACCAAGGCTGTGCCTTTCGAAACAGGACATACAGCTGTGAGTATGTCTATGCACTGCGCTCTTTGAGAATGTGGGGAGAATCTTCTGAGTTAATGACCTAATAAAATGTGATTAAGAGGTAATAAAATGATAATGCTAAATAATGATCTGACAGCAGTAAATTGTACCACTTCTTCCTCAGACGTAGACTGTTTGTAGAATGCATGTTTTGTATTTTTTGAGTTGTTACATTTTACTTATTTTTAATACTTGTACTAACATTTTTTCCCCACTATAGCAGGTGTTCCTGACATATCAGCGAGAAGAAAGTCCTAGAAAACAATTTCAGGAAGAGAGAGTTACAAGTGACGACATTCTTTGAAATGTGGTCAGAGATCTGGTCTAAAGGCCACAGGGGTTTTACTCCTTTACTTCAGGAGAGCAAGTGTTTGATTTCATCACTCATCAGGACTATAGGTAAGCACAGTCTTAGCTTTAGACGTTAATTTCCTGACTCTTGAAATAGGATGTATGGACCTGTGGTCTTTCAAGAGATATTTCCATGCTTTTTAGGTCTCACACATATTTTTTTAGGTTGCATATAAAATTAATATTTTCAGTGCAGTTTCTTTTCCCTTTTTTTTTTTTTTTTGCAAGATTTAGAAGGAGTTCTGGCATATTTATATTTAAACAAAATTCTTTAAGTATTATTTGAAATATATGTGAATGATACTACTAGTATTTAGAAGGGAAAACTGGGAAAACTGTTGTGATTCTTAACTATTGTTAGAGTAGAGAGAGGGACCAGGTAAGACTTTCAGTTCTGAACACACTCATAAATTATCTAGATCTCTGAATAAGGGGATGACAAGTCTCTGGATAGTACAGAATGGTGGACAAGGTTGATGGGAAAGAGTTAGCCTGCATTTCTTGCAATGCAGACCATGTGATATTAAGCAAACGGGTAACAAGTACAACACATCTAAAGGGATATATTACAACAAATGATTCCATTATAGACTATGTTGCTATGGTAGAGACAACAAGAATAGCTGATATGACAAGCTTCTATAGCTGTTTGGAAAAACAGAAAATGTTGAAAGTGGACACAAAATGCTCACTCAGTTCAGGAGTTCTCCCAAAGGACCCTGTGTTGTGCTTGCAGTCACTCCTAAGCCAGAGCTGGGAAAAAATTGTATGCATTTAATCAATGCAAAAAGTGTTAGGCATTGACAAATTAATTTATTGCATTCAGTGTCAATGATACACAAACCACGTACAAGATTTATATGGACAATATATGAAATAGGTATTGGCAGCCATGCAATGCCTACACATCTGTGGGTATTTATACATTGCTGAGGCAAACAAATGTAATCAGAACAGTAGTGGATTTCCCTGTTTTGAGATACAAAGACTCAAGCCTGTTGTAAGCCACAGGACACAATAAATAACTTCCTGTAATTGTTGAATTTGTCTTGTGTGGAAACAATAATGCTTCTGTAGTCAGAGCTAAATGTGTTACAGTCATCCTTATGAGTGATACAGTAGTTAAAGATACTTCTTCAGTGTTTTCATAATTCATCTGTTGATGGCCAAAGATAAGGCATAACTAGCACAATCTTACTGTGGTCAGATATAAACATGCTCCTGTTTGGTGGCATAGATGGAATCTATAGAGACCTAAAGAGTAGCAGACATAACTCAGAGTGAGAATGCAGAGGAGCACATATTTGCACTTCAGTGCATGAAGACAGTGTGTTTTCCATAAATAAATATTGCACCTGACACTGCTTACTATGCAATGGGTGACCTCTAAGGTTATTCTGGCCTTTTGGAGAATTTTCCACATATAAAGCATGAACCTCAGTCTTGATAAATATCAAAACAAAACTACCAGAGATTATTTCACCCTTGAGTAGCAATCAGGTAAGGAGTTTGATAAATGTGGGGTTGAAACATTGAGAAGACAAAAGCAAAACCAAAAAAGGCTTTTTGTTGTTGTTATAGCTGGTTAAAGTTTAGTTGAAAAAAGAGATGTTCTTAGTAGTTTTCATTCTGAGTACACGCAGCAGAATTACTGGGGTGTAGAATGTTCTGGTCACTCCTGTTTGAACACTTTCTTGTCCTGAAAAACATGATCCTGGTATCCTTGGACATTAAGTGATGCTGTTAAATCAGCCCAGGTTTGCTGTCTGACTCTGTGTCATCAATTTGCAAGGCTTTTCTAAATAGATCAGTCTGCTTTGTAGCATGGCAAAACTCACAGAGAAATACCAGGAAGCCCTACAACTGATGTCAGAAGAATAATTTTAGCAATAATTACATCTTCCCGTGCCTAATGGCAATGTCTGGATGTACTTCTGTATACTAGCTGCAAGCAGCTTTGGACAATGTTGCTATTCCAAACAGGTAAAAATTATACCCTGTATATTTCCTAAAAAAAGGATCAAATGGTAGAAGGTTGACCTTGATTGACAGTCATGACCACTGTCATTTGCCTCAGGTAAAAATACCTCTTTGTCAGTCCTTAAGGAGTGTGTTACTTCAGCATCTGAAGGACCACCTGGCTGAAGCTGATGTGCCAGTGCTGCTTTGGAGCAGTATCTGCTGGGGACATATGATGTTTGGGTGGTCTGATAAGAAAGGCATTACAAGAAAGGCAGGCTGCAAACTCTCCCCTGATATCCCTTTGGAGTCACTGGAATGGTTAGTGTTGGACAGGAAGGAAGCATACCTGGAAAGAGTGGTTGCCAAAATTTCGGTGACTGTGTGATTCCTTCTTTTTGAAGACCTTGGCAAGTGTTATTCCCAGGCTGTGTTCCCCTTGTGTATCAGAGGGAAGGCAAAAACACAGTAGCATTCCTTGAAAGCTATCACCTCCCACTGCAGTTTTTTATCTGTTCACCTGCTTAAAAGCTGACTGCTGTGCAGGAAAGGGCTGTTTATACCTGATTTAACCCTTCTATGTGAGGCATTACAAATAGACACAGGTCAGTGCTGTGTTTGCTTCTTCTTGTACTGGAAAAATAAATGGGTCATAATTCCAGTTCCCTCTGACAATTGGCAGTTAGGCAATAGGCAATGTTTTGCAATATGAAATTAGTAGAATGACCTCAAGAGATCTAGAACCTGGAGTAGGCCGCTGATGCCCATTCCATCTCCTTGTCATTTCCCTAGGAGACCAGGAATTGTTTAAAGTGAATTTTTTATGCTTGTGGGTGTCAATTTGAGATTCATTAAATTAAAGGGAGCTTTGCTCTTGGATTCCTCCTGTGTCACCCACATCACTTTCTTCTAAGTTGGGTTCCATTCTTCCAAATGGACAGAGAGTTTGCACATTTTCTAGTGGCTTTTCCTAACATATGGAGTACTTTATCATAAAAAAGTGCTTGTGGTTATTTGGTATAAATTCATCACCTGTTATTTACTGGACCTTACAAATAAGTTGCTGCTACATTCTGTTGCTGCGTGTTTATTTGCATTATTTGCAATACTTTCCCTCTTCTGGATAAAGCCTCTCTCACAGCTTTTAAACAGATGTGATTGCAGCAGGTTGGCTTTTGGTAAGAGGGACAAAAAGGGCAGAGAAGAATGACATGCAGAATCTCTGTTTAGTCAGTGGATGACAGAACTAATTCTGAAAGAAATTATTTTGCTGAGGAAATTTATGTAGTCACATTACAAACTGTAGTTATTCAGCTTAGTGTTGGATGCATATCTATTCACATTGGAATTTGACAAAAATGACATTTCATGGCTCTTCTGAAGAAATAATAATAATCATCATCATCATCATCATCATCATCATCATCCATTATTGTGATGGGGTGCAAAAAGCTATGCCAAATTTCTGACCAAAAATAGAAGCTATGTTATGAATTGCCTGAAGAAATAAAGAATTTCCTTTCTTCTTCACATCATGAGCAAGTTCATTACCTTCATTCAGGGCAGAGATAAAATTCCAATCCATATTCACTTCTATAGCAGTCTCAAGTGCTTTGGAATTAAGACATACAGTGCTTAGACCACCATGTCTCAGTTGTTTTTATGCTCATGGGCTCAAGAGCAGAAGGATGTTTTAGAAGCTTCAGCAGGCATTTTTGGCAGAAATTTAACAAGATTAAACTCCTCGGTCATGATTGGACAAGTTCCAGTACTCAGGTTTATTCCTTAGTGGATTTTGGGACAATTTTCCATTGAATTACAATTTTTATTCCATACTGTTAATAGGTAGATGTGCAGAATCTCCTTGATTTTGGTGTCATTCCCAGTTTGGGTGGTTGAGGTGCAGGTTTTTTGTTTGTGCGTTTGCTTCTTTTTCTCTCCAAACCATGTGACATCAATGGTAACAGAGTAGTAAAAACATCAAAATGGTTTTCATTATTTCAGGAGGCACAAAGTGGATAAAGCAAAGAATAATTGTAAAAAGAGCCTTGGCCATATGGATCTTGTAGTACCTTTGGGCTGGATGGTTTGACCACCTCAATAGAGAGGCTAGTAGAAACTCTTCAGTTCTTTCTTTATATGGTTTCACAGGATGAAAAACAACTCTCCATTATCCAGGAGAGGAAACTTCTTTCTCCCACCCAGGCTAGGCCTAGGCAAGTCTGTCTTTCCCTCTGTGCTTTTAAGAAATTATTTCTCTTGTGTGTGCCTAAACTTGCTGCTGAGGCATCCCACCAAGTGAGTTGTCGCATCTTCCTGTTCCTTGCAATACTTCGTTTTGCCCACCTTTCCTGCCTCAAATTAGGTCCCAGAAATTACCTCCACCCTCCCGCCCACGGGGTTTTTAGCACAGACTCCGTGCATACCGATCCCCTGTGCCGAGGCTGATGGCAGCTATTCACAGGTGCTGCCAGGTGGATCAACGCCCTCTCCTCCAGCTCTCCACCACAGGCCCCGCTAGGGAATGTGTGTTAGCTGGGCAAGCCACTTGAGGAAGAGACCAGAAAGGAGAATAAGGAATAGTGGCTAAAGAGAAATGGGTGAGCAAAGCTGTTTTACAATGGAGCATTATTCCTAGAGAAGGCTTTTGGCAGGGCAGGTGAGAAATAGTGGTTAATGGTGTACCTGGCAGCAGCAGGATGAGAGTGAGAGGCTTAAGGTTGTCACTGAGAGAAAGAGCGTTGGGAAGGCAGAAACACTTAAAAACCAAACCAGTGAGGTTTTGTAGAGTATACAGAAGGCTCGGAAGGCGGCCAGCAAGGGGAGAGAAAGGTGAGGAAGCTAAGTAATGAAAAGATGCAAAAGAGAAGTAATATTGCTGGAAAAGATTGCAATGTAATTTGAAAGACCTGAGGGATATCATGCAGCAGCAAATCTGAAGGTACAGAAGCTACTCGACTCACTATGTGGCACAAGAAGTGTGCCATGGATTCACATGGGCTTGTGAGCGTCAGGAGTCTGCGTGCTGGTGCCTGGGTGTGTGGTGTAAATTAGAGGTGGTGCAGCCCCCTCTGACATCTGTGCTTCTCTTACTGCCTGGACAGTGTTGGATGCACATTTTACACAGGATCTTTGCAGCTGCTTCCATTTATAAAGAATCTAGTTGCTTCACAACACAAACCAAGCAATGGTACTTGTGGATGGGAATATTTTAAAAGGACAGCCCTGGCTGCAGACAAACACACCAATGTATTGGCAAACAGAAGATCTTTTGTGGACCAGCATGTCACTGTCTTGGAAGTTGTGCGCTAAATCCTCCTTCCACCAAGGCTGGTTAATTTGTTCTGTGGGAAGTTTGTAAACGAGTAGCTGGACGGCTCCCCTGAGGTTCTAGAGTTATTCACCTTTATATCATCTGTGATGCATGCAAAAAGGCAGGAGAAGGGTGGCTGTAAGGGGTTGAGCTGGGTATTTTCTAAAAAATAATGAATTAAATTATTGAAATTTGATAGGCTAGAAGGAGAAACAGGATTATCTATTGCGTTTCAATTCTGTAGTTGAATATGTGCAAAGATAGATGGCTTGTTACTTCACCACAGTGTAACCCTGTAATACAGGCTTTTTTGGTGAATTTCTGGTAGAGGTAGAGGGAGCAGGTTTATTGTCTTCTCAGTCCTTGCCTGCTGAAGCTTCCATCTTCATTTCATATGTGTTATTAAAAAATAAAATAAAATAGAAAAAGCCTGACTTGCACCTTAAGCTTGTGTTTCATTCATTTGTTCAAACACCAAAAGAAGGCAATTATCTCACTATGAAATAGAAAATCCGAGTGAATAAGTCACAGATTTGTGCAAACATCACTTGGAGAAATGCTTCATGTGTATTAATAAGAGAAGATTTTAGGCAGTCTGAAAAACACACCCACCTAGTTCTGTATTGTAATTTATTGGCAGGACACCTTGTGAAAACCAGTTGTCACATTGACAAGGTTCCTTATTGGCAGCATCTAATTATCTAACATATATTATTACTTACCATGTTTTTTCTTTCTTCTCCCCTGGTGAGCAAATGCTTATCAATTACAAGGAAGTGGGTGGAGTTAGGGTGGGACAAAAGGTAGAAATGACTTTATCTCTGAGAGTATCAGTAGTGTCAGTCTTCAGTGAGCAACAGCCTTCTCCTAGAGACAGCTTTGGCTCTTAGAATGTGTAATTTTTCTTTGCCTCTGTCTCTTGAAGCTTGCTAGATTCTCCACTACCTTGCATATATTCTCAGAAGGGCAACTGGTTGGCATTTTGGAGGGGCAAACATGGAAGAAAATAGAGAAGGCCATGGCCTTGCAGAAGGCAAGATTTTGTCTATCTGGATGATTTTGTTTGTGGCATTAGTTTTGTTGCCTTCAATATTTCGAGTGTCACTGGGGATTTCTCATTTCTATGTGAAAATTGTAATTAAAATGTTACAGGTAAGTTGAGAAATGGGTTCAAAGGTATGTGTTTGCTACAGGACATGTTTAATAAAAAAATAAAAATCTGTACATTTGATAGAAATGCCATAAAAGTCAGCAGAAAAAGAATCTAACTTGCATGTGTTATTTGCAGCTTTATTTTATACGATAATCTTTTGAGGGGTGTCTTTAATGATATCTAGTTATGTGCTGGCGTATAATCTGCTACTGGTTTGAGATTTTTTGGGGCTAAAGTAGAGATTCCATGGTATTTTCTTCTAGTTCATGCTTGTTAGAATGCTTCATGCAAGTAGAATACTCATGGTAAGTCAAGTATAAAGAAAAAGATCTATTAGTTTGTGGGGGTTAGTAAATAATAAAAACATGTATTTTAGATGTATATAAGTTTCAGTGGTTTTATTTGGATTGTTTTAATTGCATGGAATTAATATTCCAGGTAAGAACACTGATTCTGTGTGTTTGCTTCACCCAGTTATAAATCTGGGGGATCCAGCAGTTACAAGTTCTGCTGTACAAGACTTAAAGGAATCTGTGTGCAATCTTCTAAAAGTGCAATTTTTCTAGAGATAAACAGATCATGGCTAAGATTCTGATCCTGCTCCTATCAATAAAAGGTTTCTGGGGCTTTTTATAAGCCAGAATCCCATTTAGTTTTTCAAGATTGACTTTTGATATCCATTATTAGCCAGAAGTAAGTGCTGAAATTCATCATATTGAACAGTAAAGTATTTCCATTTTCTGGTAGATTGACTATGTGCTTCTGGCATAAACCTGCTTTTTGTGAATATACTTTCTGCTTATGGCAGAAAACATGTTACTGTTATTGTTGCTATTATTATTAAGCCCTTGGAGTAATCTGTTTTGCAGTAGAACATGTCTGTAACAGTGTGATACTAATAGATGATCATGACCATCTTACCTTGCCAATTCTGTCTTTTATCCTTCTTATGTTCTCTTTTGTTTGTTGTTGTTTGGGGGGGGCGTTTGTTTGTTGATTGGTTTTAATACTGATTAGGAGCTCTTGGGCAGTATCTGTCTTCAGCTGTATGAACATCATTTAGCATAGTGCAGATGACTGCAAAAATTTGGAGTTATTTTTTTCAGATACTGATGTCAGCGGGCAGTGACTGCCTGTGGTGGCTGTATGTAATATTGGCCTTTATATGTGAAATATTTTTTAATCAGACAGTGGTAGGCTAATTAAATTCTTATTTGTACCCTAATTAAGAGCTACTCTCATATCAAGCCTGTCTTTGGACAGTTTCGCTGCTTCAGTTGGTGGGCATCAAAATAATTTCTGGGTTTTTTTTTCCCTGTGCATTTCCCAACTTCAAGAGACGTTTGACCCACTCAGTGTGTGTTTTATGTAGGAAAGCACTTCTCTTTGGCAAAGCACATGAATTATTTTTCTCTCCATAATTTTTGTAAAAGGTTATGAATGTGATAATTCCGTGCTCACAGTGTGGAGGATCAATGTACTGAAAAATAAATAAGTTAATTGTTATGTGATCAGCTATAGCATTTTGTGTCTAGATCTCTGTTGCCACAGCAGCTAATAACAGGAACAGCACAACTCCAAGCACTGCTGTTCAGGCTGGCTCATTTTGTTCTTTTGTTCAAAATTGTTCCCTAACTGTCCTGTGGGCAAAAAAGGAGTTTCCTCTGTTTTCATCTTACAATTAATTCCACTGGTTTTCTTTGAAGTATTGTCAAATGCTTGTCATTGTGCCACAAAAGTATTTAAGAGCTATCTTGGTGGAAAATGGGGGGGAGAGAGGATGGAGGGGGTGTTAGGTCCCCTTTGCTTGTAATGTGGCCCACTAGGCTCTTTGGAAGAAAGGTTTAGACTGGAAAACTCTGGGTTAAAGCTTCTGCATGGAATTGCTGGGCCTATTCATGGAGTCCTGGGGCTTTTTCACCAGAATACAGCCAGAATTGCAGCTTGGGATAAGTCAGCTTTAAAGCAGGCTTGTTTGAGATATGAACAACCTGACATTGAAACCCTGGAGAGGTGTTGGCTGGTTTCTAGCTGTGGTATTGTGTTCCTGGGATATTGCTAATGGGATAATGCAGAGACCATCTGTGGTTCCTGTTGTCCTCTGGAATGGTGAAACAGGATGCCTTCATGGAGAGCTGAGCTGGAAATGCTGAAGATGCTTAGTCACGTATTAGCACACTACTGACTATATTGCAGGAATATCACTGCTCGAGGAAGTGCCAAACAATTGGGTGATGCTTCAGCAAAAATCCAACCTTTAGCACTATGGCTGGTCTCTCCATTGTGTTGCATTTGACTTAGTCTGTTATGTAGACCAGCAAAATTAATAGAAATCTTCTCACCTGAGGAGTTTCTTTCTATCTGCTTCTTACAGCTGAGCAGAGGAAAAGCATGTTTTATTTTCCTCCACGTTTGGCAGCTTGAGAAAAATAGAAGAGTGGAGACTGAAATCAAGGACTTCAAAGTAAAAAAAAAATTTTTAAAGTTTTGTTTTCAAAGAAAGTGTATCTTTAGACCTTACTTAATTGTTGGGAGCCAAAAAGGTATTTCAGAATAAAACTCAAGTTTCCAGATCTATCACTAAGCAATGAGTAACGGTGGCATATGATAAGTCACTTTGATCTCTTGACTTCACTGAAGCGTTATAGCACTATGAATGGTGATTGGAATAAATGGGAAAGATGTAATCATGCATGGACATAATTTTTACCTTCTGTTGCTTTTCCATCAAGGAATTTAGATACTTGTTATTTTAGAAAAGAAAATAAATCATTTTATAAAAGCAAGATTCAAAGTTGGAAAATTTGGGGTGACTGTTTTTGTTTGCAGGTGCTTTTTGTGGCTGGTTTTTTGTTTGGTTTTTTTGTTGGTTTTTTGGGGTTTTTTTTGACGACATATGGATAATATAATAGCAAAAGACCTCCAATACAGTAATTTCTCAATTGCATATCTATTAGCCCATAATTATTATTATTATTACCCTTAATTTATCCTTCAAATATTTCTGGAAATTATAAAGGTGAACGTGGTTTGGGTTTTGTTAGGGTTATTCTTTCACATATGCTTGTAAACTTTTATTTGTAAATAATGTCTTTTCTCTGAGCTTTGTCCATCCTGTGGTTTGTTGGAGATGAGGATAGTAGCAAAGCTGTTCCAGGAATGTTACTCCAGTGATTACAAAAGAAGATGCATTTGCTAGGATGAAATCTATGCCATGCTCTCAGAGCCCTGTGAAGAGTCAAAGAAACACATTAAACAGCTGCAGCTCTATTTGCTAAGACATGTTCTGGAGTTCTACAAGATCTGAACTTCTGTATGAAATTGGAGCATTGTTGCTTCTAGAGAAAAAGAAATCAGCCAGCTAAAAATTGTGAGTAGTTTTTGCATTGAGAGCTCACTTGTACACGGAGGTAGTTTGTATGGTGTGAACTCCTACTGGAGTATGGCAGATGTTGCAGGCACTTCAGCTGGTGAAAAATTGCACAGCTGTGCTTTTAAATACATGGTTATCCTTAGCTGGCCTCTCCATCAAAACCCAAACAAATTACACCTGTGCTTTTATCCCAAACAAACCCTTCTCAACCCATTTCATCAGTCCTCATGGAGCAGCCAGGAAATTTGTGAGTCCTTTTCACAGCCTGAGGGTGGACACTCACATCTTCTCAGACACTGAGTGTAAGACTTACACCATTTGATCTGGGTTCATGTTTGTGATGGGCAAGGGGAAATAATGCCAGGCAGAAACCACTGTTGGGTGAAGAGATCACAAGTGCTTGACCTTAGATGGTGATTTTAGTTCATGCTGAAAACCTACCAACCTTCTATTTGCCACTGTAGTGGAAGACTTTACATGAAGGAATTGCCCCAAAGCCTTTGTCACACGTGAGGAAAAGACTGAGAAAAGTTCATGTAATGAGTGATTAGCAAAACCTTTTGTGAGAATATGGGTGAAGAGATAGTGAAATATGGGAAGAGAGGCAAAACTGAATTATTACTTAGTATGGAAAGATGGAGTATTGAGCTGTACTTGAAAGGGAAAAGGGAGGAAAAATCCTGCAAGAAATGAGATTTCAGGAAATTAACATTCCACATTGTATTTCATGTCATGTCCTGTGAAGACAGTAATTAGCATGAAGAAGTATTGGGGACCCTTAGTTTGTTTAGAATGTAATTACAGGAAGCTCAAACAAGTGACTGTTGGACTGTTGGAGTTAAGCTGTCAAGTATTCAGTATTCCGGGTGAGATCAACCGTTGGGTGGTTGGACTTGTTGTGTCTCATCACTTCAGAAATAGGAGTGAGGGGAAGCACAACATCTGAGTTCTCATTCAGTCAGCAGATGTAGGAATGAAGTTGCTACATTTAATACTTAAATTTTGTGTTAGTTGCAACATCTGTGGGTTTTTTTGTAAGGTATTTAAAACATCCTTTCATTACTGTTTTGTAACAAAGACCAGCGTGACAGCTCTGTCTCAATACTGTGCAATACAAAGCGATCACAAAGCCTTATTTAATTTTGGAAAACAAATTATACAGACAGATGCTACCAAAGGCAGAACAACACAGTAGCCATTTCAGAGTTAGTTAGTCCACAGTTTGACCCCAACAGATGGCTTTTACAGATGTCAATTCAATGGCTGGACTGAAAGCCTGAGACCTGGGTGACTCTGCAGCTGTATTCCCTCCTCACTGCTTGTTCTTCAGCCTCCCATGCCAAGCCATGAGTTAGGAGAATTTCATGTCCCATGATCGTTTGTGGAAATATATTGCCTTTTTTCTTGCTCACACACTCTGCCCAAAGCTTTCCCATAGTAAAGCTCAGTTCTTGTAGTAGAAGAGAAAATGGATAACTGTTCCTTAAGCACCTGCTCTGTGCCAGTCCAGACTTTGTAGATGCCTGTCTTAACCCATATCAGCCAGCTCTTTTCCAAGCTAATGAGCCCTGTGTAACTGTTCAGCCTTTGAAAGCTCTTCCTCATCTTCCTTGGACACTGCCTTTGTAGCCTTGACTATTTAGTTTGTCTGCCACTTTTGCCTCACACTTTCTCTGTGCTAGGAGGCAATATTTTATAATTTACTAGTAAGCTTTATAAATTTTTGTGGGTATTGACTTGTCTTGCTCATTTAGATAAGTTAATGTGCATTTTTGGAGTCAGCTTGGTCAGTGACTGTCACTCTTTTTCTATCTGGGAATCAAAAGCCAGCCTCCTGGAGGTATTCCAGATCCTTCAGGATAGTATGAGCAAGCTCATTTCTGGCAGTTCTGGCCAGCTGACAGGTGCTTTTTTATGTAGGAGGACAATGATAGGCAAGATAAGGGTGGTAGACAGGAGACAGGAAAGCAGAGACTAAGGCAGAAGGCTTTATTTGTCAGTCTCAAATATTTTATGTTTTATACTTTTTCCTCTCTCATGCCATGCAACTATCTTAAAGGATGTTGGGGAAGGGATGAGGACCAGCAGTATTTTGTAAAGAGGTTAAATTTGCCACGTCTGCCTTTTGCAACGTTCCTGTACCTGTTCTGTATGTTCTTTCATTTCTCAGTGTGTGGGCTGCTGTTTTCATGACATCCCCTGACTCCACCATTCTGAATGACTCTCCATGTCTTGCAAAAGATTGAGAGATGATGTACCTGTTGACCTTTTCAGGAGAATAATTGGGAAGCATAGACAAGATGGTGCTCTGGGGTGCAGGTTTTTTAATTTCTTTTTTGGGGAGGTTGTTTGCTTTATGGTGTTATTAAAGACGGTTTGTATGGAGTTTAAAATACCACATAAAAGCCTATTCTGCCTTCACTTTTTTTATTTTCTTTTATGATGGCTGGTAAAAAAAAAAAAGGTCAGCTAAGGGTAACTAAAATATCCTAGTTGTGTCAAGGCAAAGTGTCCATTTTGTTACTGACTTAACTTTGATAGCTACAGAAAGAGCATGCAAAACTTTAGGGTGGCAAAAAGCTGGTTATGTTTGCACATGAGACATGTTGTAATGTAGTGAAGACTATTTAAGATCAGCTTTGTGGTGACTTGTGTGGCTGCACATGTCAGCTAGAGGGAAATACAGTGTTTAGCATGAGTTTAAATGAAGCAGATGGATTATCCTTATCTATTGTAGATGGGAACTCTTAATAGCAGGTGAAGGCATAAACTGAGTGGGTCACTGAGCCTTTAATAATGAGCAGAGCCTATGCTCAAGCGTCCTATGCCCTTTGTTAGGGCAGGTACCTTGACATAAATACAGCCAGATTTTAGTACTCATGAGAGCTACCATTTATATGTCTATGTATGTATGATGAAAACATTCAAAACTAAGAAAACTTCAAAAATCAGGCATATTTTTATATTTTATTTTGCTAATGGAGAGTTTTATGATGCTCAATGCAAAGAGAAGAAACTAAAAAGGTTTAGCTCAAAAAAATGAATACAGGGAAGGGTGAAAGCTCATTACCAAAGCTACTACCTTCTGAAATATTGTTGATACAAATGTTGCCAGCTCAGTTTTCTGTCAACAGAGAACCACTTGAATGACTTCAAAAATTGTTAGTATCTTTTATTCTTTAAAATCAATTTTTTAGTTCTGTTTTTCTGGCAAATATCTGATGTCAGTGATATTATTTTTTATAATCCTATTGCCTGAAGCTAACTGGAGAAGAGAGAGTTTTGGACACAGTGGATCTTATAGGGTCTCATAGGGAGCTCAGTAAATTGTTGGACCCCCAGAAAAAAAACCTGTGTCTTGAAAAGAAGTTTGAGCCAAGCAATTTTTCCTGGAAATGGCAAAAGGTAGTCTATGTAACAAATGAAACAGGAGGCGTGCAGGGCACCCCTTCAGGCTGAATTTGAAAAATGAAAATCCTAGACCTGGCAGGGGTAAAAGAGGCTCAGACAATTCACCTGAGGTAATTGCAGAATGTCTGGAAATGATGAAATGAAAACCATCAACATCTACTTTTCTTGTTTTGAGAACAGTGGGCCACCCTGCAGATTGAGGAGGGAGTAAAAAAGCAGAAGACGATGGCACTTGAAAATTTAATCTCCACTGGTAAGATCTCTGGATGAAGGGGACACAGCACTATTATCATGAAAAAAGGCAGCTATTTAACAATCTTACTTAGAAAGGAGTTTGATGAGCAAATATACATTGAAGTTATAAACCTATATAAATATGTTATAAAAAATATAATCTCTGACTGAGTTTCGTGAATAAAAGGAATTCGAGACTAGTGTGGGTATAGAAAGACATTGCTGATAAGCATTTAACAGGGAATGCTGGAAGCATCCCTGTTTTCCTAAGTGTTTCTTGCTTTCTGGCTCCATCAGCTCTCTCTTTACAGGATTGGGAGGAATTAGTGTTCTTTGTGCTTGACATGGCTCTGCATAGTTATCTTTTGCTTCTTGTAACTCCTAAAACGCAAAAAATCTAGTCTCTCAAATAAAAGAGTTACAGCATCCCATGGATCACAGATACAATTTGCACTCTATTGTAGACATGAGGATAAAATCCAAATAATTTTTCCCCTACTATTTGTCCTTCCTTCTTTGACCAGAGAGGAGTGGGTTAAGTTCTCATAGTTATCCTTTTACTCGTAGTACCATTTTTAGTGATTAGTCATGTAGGTTGCTTGGTTTGTCAGCTAATAATTTTCTGGTCTGATGATTTCCTGGGAGTTGAAGGTTTTACTGAAGTGCAGATGGAGGAAAGTTTTGTGATTCTGATCAGGGGGAGGTAGGTTGATCAAGATAATTTAAGTGTATTTTTATAATGTGTACTTAATGTCATCCAATATGCCCCATCAAAAAAAAAAAAAAAAAAAAGGGGGGGGGGGGGCCACAAAAAAAAACCAAGTGTTAGCTGGCATGAGCCAAGAGAATTTTAGTCACTGTAACCAGCCAGATAAGAATCTGGTCTCAGAGTGACCTCAGCAGATATCTGAGACTTGCTGCTTGGCTGTCCTAAGGGGTGTGATTTTGCAAATAGCAGAGCAAGAATGTATTGTCATTCTTCCTGCACAATGTGTCTGTGTAATGCTTTGTATGTCTGGGGGGAGAAATCCAGGCACTTTCAAGTTTCTTGGTAGGGAAGTGACTCCTAACGGAGAGGGTATGGAGGAATATAGAGGGTTCCAAGAAAAAAAAATGCAGAGGAAGGTGTTTTTTACAGCTGGGAAACAATAAAGCTAATCAACAGCAGCAAGAACAATCATACAAAGTCTGCCTGAATTTGAGTCAAGGTACCAGGAGGGATCTGCTATCTTGGCAGTGTATAAGTGACATTTCTAGGTGTGAGTGCCTATGTTATTTGGTAAACAATAACGAAGTAGGTGTTGTGCTCAAGGTTTTATTTGCAGCTTGATTGGAATCCTTTTCTCCTTCCTCAGCAATTTAGGGGCATTATATGGCATAGAATTAGAGAAGTAACTTGTGGAATGAACTGTCAGTACATAAATGAGGCATAGTAATACCATTATCGTGCTTGAGTAGGAGAAGAGCTGTTTCTAAAAAGCATATGTATTTCTTGATATTCTCTTTGGAATCCATGTTGTTCATTTCACCATGTGGAAGGAAGGCTCATTTCCTCATGCAGGGATCATCCAGAGAGATGAGACTCCCATGGAAAAGGAGGCTGTTGGCCAGTGCCGAGGATGTTTCAGCCTTGCTGATGTCATGTACTTCTCCAAGAAGGGCTGTGAGGCAGTTGCGGAAGATGAAGTCACTCGACGGTTCTCCTCTGAAGAGCTGCTGTCCTGGAATCTCCTCAGCAGAACCAATGCCAACCTGCACCATGTCAGCTGGAAACTGGCTGCTGTGTGGGTCACTGGCATCCTAATTCGGTATTGCCTTCTGCTGCCTTTCCGGTGAGCCAGACAGGATTTGCTGGGATCGTATTTCATGGTACTTTTTACAGAAGTTGTGAAATAATATACTATTGGCTAGTGGAGGAAGGAGAACCTGGCATGACCTTTCCAAGAAGCCATCTAAACTCAAATATCCCTTAAAAAGAAAAAAAAGTAAATTTCTCATGTTTCGTATGTTTTATTAGTAATTAATTTGTTTTTAAAATCCAGCAAAGCTGAATTAAGGGGTTTGTGTACTGGTTAGCTAGTAGTTTGTTGCTAGTTAGATGCTATTAATGCTGGAAGGAAGCATTGTGAAGTGGATCAAAGAGCCAAATAAGAATACCTTCTTGCTTACTCCTCCAGTTTTGCTTCTTGCCATTTAATTAAGATTATTTTACTTTGTAGCATCTGCTTGTCTGTTTTCAGCATCCTGTTGCTGGTGTTGGCCACTACTGTAGTAGGACAGTTTCCAAATGGCAGGTATGTGTTTGCTGAGGGCTCTTTCAATTTTTTCTGTATTTCTTTAAGGATTTGAACTAGTAGTTGGAAAACTTTGCTGAAGTCCAGAGGATTGATTTGGACTATCATGGGGTGACTTTTTCTCTCCTGTAAAATTATAGAGTGTTGTGAGAGAGAGTTATGGCAACAGCATCTGAAAGCAGACATGCAGTGTGAGCCTTAGTATGGTCTTTGTAGTAACAGCAATTGGGGATTACTCAGAGAGTTTACATTGCATGTGTGACTCCATAGAACTAGAAATGTATCTATGGCTTCATTTCTTTTAGAGTTAAAGGCTGGCTGAGCAACCAGGTCCAGATGATGTGTGCCACCTTAGGTATCCGATGTCTGAGTGGCCTTGTTCATTTCCACAACAGGTGAGCGCTGCCACTTTGCCCTTTATTAGTCTGGAATTTGATTCTTGCAGTATTTAACATCTCAAGTTTTGGAGCAGGATTCTTATTCCATTACCGCCTGGATACTTGGTGATGGTACAACTTGATCCAAAAAGCTGTTTGAATCATCCAGACTCTGTCAGGATGTTCACACGCCCTCCTGTGTTTCCTGCTGTGTATTGGCAGGGTGTCTGTAGATGATGTAGTACTGTCTTCAGACACTTAGATATTTTTCAGTGCTTGCCACCTGACTGGGCTTGCAGTCTGGAGAATAAACATTAACTAATTACTTTTATATGTTTGTCATTGCAGGGAAAACAAACCACAGGAAGGAGGCATCTGTGTAGCCAACCACACATCTCCATTGGATGTCCTAATCCTGGCCAGTGATGGATGCTATTCCTTGGTATGAACAAGACAGTTGGTAAATATCAGTAATGTTGAGGTGCCCACAGATGTAGCATTGGGTAAGAGGATAAACTTCATAGAACAGTTGGGATTTGACAGCATTCAAACTCACATTCTGAACTGTAAAAAACCAGATGCAGGCAGGCGTGTGCACATTTATGACCAAGGGGATTGGTATAATTTGTCAATAAGCTTAGAAATGGTTGCATCTGTGTTTAGAATTTAATCATTTAAGAGTGTGTGTGTGTGTGTTTGCTTTGTAACAAGTTTCTTTTGGGCTTGCAGGTTGGCCAGGTACATGGAGGGCTTATGGGACTTATTCAAAAATCCTGCATGCAAACCTCTCAGCATGTCTTGTTTGAACGCTCGGAAATGAAAGACCGTCACCTGGTGAGGAAAAAGTAAGGTAGTGAGGTGATTGCTTTATTGTCTGATCAGGTGTGGTAATTTGTCATCAGTGTTGACATTTTTTGTCATCAATTGTCTTTTTTTTTTGTTGGTGTTTCTTTTGGGTTTTTTTTTTTTTTGATGTATGGTGTTTTGATTTTGTCCTTTAATGCAGGCCAAAGTTGTAGGAAAGACAGTTGTCTTGGAAAATGACCAATTTTAGTGTCAGTAATCTGCTTAGTGGTGATATTTGTGGTTTTAAGTGATGCAGCAAATGTAGTAAGATAGTGACCTGTCACTTAACTAAATGTGGAGAATCATTAGATACATGTAAAACTGATGTTGTGAACTTAGAAAGCATGAAAACTAGAAATTTGGAATATATTTCAATCTAAAGAAAAGTCTGACTGCATTCATAGCTGGAATCTGGGAAATTATTTTCACATGCTTCAAGTACCACCATTCTCTGGTTAAAATGGAACTTCATACAGCTTTGTAGAAAATCTACTTTTTTAATTAGCAAGAGATACTGAGATAAAGGCCTGAAACCAGAACATATTCCAGCTGAGGGAACTGACTGGACAAACGGCAATTGAGCAAGGGCTTTTCTTGTTCTATGTAAGAGGTAATGAATATTTAGATTCTTGGACAAAATAAATATGAAGTATACACTGAAATTTTATTTTCTCTCCACAGAATTAGAGAACACATTGCAGATAAGGCCAAGTTACCCATTTTAATTTTCCCAGAAGGTAAGAAGCAACTGTATTGATTTTTTTGTTCTTACTTCTTGCCATTGAGTGCAGTTTATTATATCCAGTCTTTAGAAGTGAGGTGTTCGTTTTTAGTTTGTAGAATTAATTAGCTCTTGTGAGATATTAAAAGTCAGGTTCTAGTATTTTACAACAGTTTTATGACAGTTTATTTGCTTTAGCATATAACAGAGTGAAGACATACAAGGCTCTGGGATTATGTTCCAGAACTAAAGCTTACTTTCTCCTTTAACAACTAACTCTCCTGAAGACAGTTTAGGATTAATTTCCTGATACTTTTCTCAGAGTGGATTAAGCCCTTCATCTATTTTACTTCTGACTAGGCACCTGCATTAACAACACATCGGTAATGATGTTTAAGAAGGGAAGCTTTGAGGTAGGAGGAACCATCCATCCAGTAGCAATCAAGGTACTGTAACTGCAGTTTTCCAAACATGGAAGGATTGGTTGCAAACGCTTCTCACGTCAGAGAAGCTGTTCATGTGTAAGCCTTCAAAAAGGATATGTTTGGTGTGCATAAAGTACTGAATAAGCTCTGAGGGACAGAAACTTGTGGTTTTAAGCAGTATGGGAAACATGTCATTTCTGTCCTGGCTCTTACGTGCTCTGAGGATAAGGGCAGTTTTCTTGGCACTTTCAAGTCTTTCTGAGTAGCTTTAGCCAGGTCACTCTAGATCTGGAAATATTAGTTACTTTTTCTGGCACTACAATGTTGCCTGATCTTATGGAAGTTGTTAAAACTGGTATGAGCATTGTCAAGGAAACATTTGTAGTCAGCATATATGTTGTGGAAACCCAGGGCACCGGGAATATTTCTCTGTCTGCTCTGGGATGTCCTGACCCCCCAGGGGAGCACTGACTTTGACCCTCATTCATGGAGAAAGTTTCCTAGATTTCAAGATAGACTAGAATTCACAAAAGTGTGAAATAGATTATAGAGAGTAGTGTGGGTGTATCACTTGGTGAGAAATTTAGGTTTTAGGATTTTTAGTATGTT